>NJES01000329.1:0-20389 GCA_002591395.1 Ophiocordyceps camponoti-rufipedis | reverse complement strand
TTTTAGTGTATCTGCGTTCATTGTGTGGATTTTCTCTTTTTTGTTTTTTTTTTGTAAGGCAGAAGTGGGCATGCGGGTTTCGCGGTAGTGTGGTGGGCTGGGGGTTGTGTATAGGAGAGAGGGGGGGAGGGGGTTTGGGGGGTCGGTGATGGATGTGTAGGCCTTGCTTGTGAGATTGAGATTGCGATTGGGATTGAGATTGGGATTGGGGTTTGTATGTTTGTGTTGGGTTTGTTGCTGGTGCTGGGCATATTGCAGGCCGTGCGTGTTTATGCAGTGCATCTCGTTATAGACACTGTATCTGTATCAGTCGATGACGCCATGAGCTTTTTCGTCGACAGTCTCAACACCATCATCTAACCTCACAGCATCAACCTCGTCCTTCCAGGTCAGGTCCTTCACATCATCCATTCATCTCCTCTAAAACCTATAGCCCCTCTCAAGCAGCAATGTGCGCGCAAACAACCTGCGCCACCTGCCGTACGTCACCACCACCACCACCACCACCACCACCACCGCAACCACCATCACAACCACTTACTTACCATCATCAGCTAACATCCCCCAGACAAGACCTCCTGGTGGGGCTGCGGAAAGCACATCCCCGCCGTCATGACCACCATCCCCCCCGAAAACCGCTGCACCTGCGACCCCAAGATCGAGCGCGATGGCGTCCTCTACCCGCCAATGGGCATCCGGCCGGGCTCCTAGCCGTACGTACGTAGGGAATACCTAGTTTTCTCCTGCGCAGACGGACCCTCATTCAAGAATGAGCTCTTTTTCCCATTCTTCACCTCCTCTTGGCGCCGCCGCTCGCATCTCCCCTCTCCGTTAGGCTCACCACCTCTTGGATGCCCGCTGCCTCGTGCTCCTCTTCCAGAGCCATCATCTCCTCACGGCAGTCCCACCACTTAGACTCGCTCAGTTCAAAGGCCTTGGTCTTGAGTTCTTTGACTGATAGTGTTTCGGGCTGGGTGCCTTTCCATCGAAGGCTTGTCATGAGTACTTCTTGCCACTCGGCTGACGTCCGCGCGAAGAACTCTCGTCGCGATTCGAATGCCTGCGTGCCGTTCGTCAGCCTGTCTTAGTCGTCTACGAGTACGTAGGAGAATGATACTCACCCGCGGGTGCGGAAGTCCGTCGTCCACCGACGTCGCCGTCGTCTCGGCTTCATCGTCATCCTCCTCCTCTCGTGAAGACGACGACGCCTCCGATGCCGTGTCCGGAACCGGAACTTCCTCCTCCTTCTTCTTCCGCTTACTCGGAGTATGCAACGGCGGCGCCTCATCCTCGTCCGTCTCGTCCGTCTCGTCGTCCTCACCCTCATCGTCATCCTCATCATCCTCGTCTTCAGATTCCTGCAATGACATCTCGTCAGTCTCGCGTCGTTTCCACACATCTTCAGCATGTAAACTCACGATCCAGTCCTGCACCGGTCTGCTAAAGATCTGCTTGCAACCGTCCAGCTTGCTCAAGTCAATGGCATACAGATCGTCAAACGTAAACTCGCGATCCCCCTTTTCAAACGTGCCGCCGTAGATGTAGAGCACGTCGTTCTGCACAGCCAGCTGCGCGTTGAACCGCACATGAGGCGGCTCCATCGAAACGGGCATCTCCTTGGCTGGCTCCCCGTCCGGGGGTGAGCTCGACTCGTGCGTCTTGTCCAGCTCCATGTCGTCGGCATCTTCCAGGGATGCTCCCGTCTCAAGCGCAGCGAGTTGCCGCAAGAGTTCCTCTTCGTTAGCCTGCGCCCGTCCACGGCGACCGACGCGCTGCTGCTGCTCCATCGCCGTCTTCTTTTGCTGTCGGGGCCTGCGCAGGCCAAGAGGCATGAAGCGGTTGCGCTCAATGTTCCACGCAAACAACTGGTTAAAGAACTCGCTGTCCATTCCGTCCTCGCTCTGCTCCACGTCGTGAACGCCGCCGAAGAGGATGCCGCGGCCCTTGTGCCAGGTCATGGTGGCACCGGCCCGGGGCGGGTTCGGCGCGTTGGCCGGTCTCTTGCGCCGCTCCCAGCGCATCGTCGGCGGCGTTTCCGGGCCGGAGCCGGTCGGTGGCAGGGCCATACGCAGGAAGAAGCAGTCCTCGTGCACCTTGGGCACCAACACGTTCTTGTTGCCGCTGCCCGTCTGGCCCTTGGAGGAGGCCTTCTTGTTGCTGCTTATATTCAGATTGGCCTTGACGCGCGAGTAACCGCCGTAGAGGACGGCGCCCTGATCACAAGGGAGCAAGGTAAAAGATGAGCGGGCGTCGGGTTTGAGCTGGGCCGGAGGCAAGACGGCGCAGTGCCAGATGTAATTGACAGTGTCAAAGACCCAGAGGTCAGCTAGATACTTTGTCTGGTTGGACGTGTCCTGGAAGCCGCCAAAGAGAATGATGTACTGCTTCCAGTACGTCATGCGATGGCCGCTCCTTGCCGGCGGACTCTTGTCCCGGGCCCGAGCCGGCTCGATCTTTGCCCACTCGCGAGTAGCCGGCTCAAGACGCCACAGGTCCGAATAGTGATGAAAGGTACCCTGCTTGGGCGACGAGAACTCGCCGCCAAAGAGGTAGACAAAGGCCGGGTTAGAAGCTCTCGTCCAAGCATGTCCTGAGCGCGGCAGCGGCGCATTGGGCGACGACACGCGCCGCCACTCGTCGCGCCCAATGCTATAAATGTGCAAATCGTTGAAGAAGCGTGCCACCGACCCGTCAAAGAACTCGCCCCCGAACAGCAGCAGACTGTTGCCATCGTGAGGCGCCGCCAGCAGCGTCGACGCCGCGCGAGGCGGAGGAGGTCCTTCGGCGCATACCGTCTCCGTCACCTTGTGGAACTGCTCCTGTTCCTGGCGGTAGGCCTCGAGCACCTCGTCCAGGTCGACGTCTTCGCCGTCGCTGCCGTCGAGCCGCGCTGTCTTGGTCTTGGCCTTTTTCTCGCCTTTGCTGGCTTGCTTGGCTGCCTTTTCGGCCTGGCGCGCGTCGTCAGCCGCGGGCGTGTTTCGAACGATGCTGTGTGTTTGTCACCTTCTTGGCCTTCTTGGCCTCGTTCGACTTCTTCTTGTCTTTTGCCATGGTTGGGGATGGTGCTTTGGCTGGAGGGTTGACGGATGTTGTCGAGGCAGTTCTGGCGGTGGGCGTGTAGGGTAGGCGTGCATTTGATGGGGATGGATGACCGGCACCGACTGACCTCATCGTACTTCAACGAACACAGCGATAGATGGGCGAGGTTGACGTCTGCATCGATAGCTCTTTACTTGAATGTATTACCTATTCGCAGCGGCACAAGTTCACAAGAATGTCTCTTTCTTTAGCGAATTGAGTCCACTTGACATCAGTTGACATTCTCGACTCAACCACCCACAAGTGACGACTCTTCGCCAAGGCCTCCTGACTCCTGCTTCTATCCCAAAGACGATACCATGAGCAAATCAAGATACTGTATATGCCATTCAGCCCTGGTCTGTTCTCCCAGCCGCGGAGACTTACCATGTGAGAGCCCGAAGACGCTTGACGCCGATAACTTCTGCGGCAAAGACGTCCAGATGTCGCTGACTAGGTACCAATGCACACTCCCCAATGTGTGTTATATCCGACAGAGGATCCAGAGCCATGCCGCTGACCACGTCGGCTTGCTCGTGCCTCCACTGATTCACCCTCTGGGCCGCTCAGGTCCACCAGAGCAGCAGACACGAAATCATGGCAGAATCTTGTCTCAGACTGGAGAACCGAAAGAAGATGCGCTCGCTCGCTCAGTGCAATATCGGCAGTTTCGACTTGTCGCCCGGAATGTAGGCGACCATGCCTTTGCTGGCTCCCCTCACGCAATACTGTGTCACCTCGATCTTGGTTGCCTCAGGGGCCAGACTCGCAATCTGTTCCAGATCACTGGTGCGTGGCAAGTACAGCATATGATCCAGGCCTTGATAGGCGCTATGAAGCCGAGAGATGTTGTACGGCAGCATCGTCTCCAGATTGAAAATCTTGTCAGTCCGATATCCCGGACCGCCCCAGGGAGGGCTTGCGAACACGACGGCACTACCGTCGTAGATGCGCAGGTCGGGATCTAGACCAGAATAACAAGCGGCGACGGCGTCGAGAAAGTGAAAGCTATCGGCTTGGATCCAGGTTATGATGGATTCATCAACTCCGTAGACGGAAGCATTGTGCTGAGCGCAGGCGAGTGTCGCGGCATCTCGCTCGATGGCGAAGATGCGTTGCCAGTGTCCACTGAGTGCAAAGGCGATGGTATTGCCTCCGGCACCGGCAAAGGCGTCGATGAGAATGGTTTTGTCCTTGTGGATGCAACTTGTTCTGAGTGCAATGGCACTTGACCCAGTCTTAGCAGCGGGACACGTCCTCGAAGAGACCGGCTTACTTTGCAACTGGTTCGGGCGTTACGCCGTACCAAGCCTCGTCCGTGAGGCGGATGTCGTCGCGGTAGCGCGAGAAGATGGAGAAGCGCTGGTCATAGTATCTAGAGACAAAGATGGCTTAGCGGAAGGAGACCTCTGTTGCCAAGGCCTTTCACTTTTGAATATCCCACGGGACCTCGTTCCTGTCGACGTAATGTTTGCACTCGGATGTGATGGGGAGCCTGGGAGCGGGCACGATGTCTGTTTCTGCCGCGCTTTCATCGTCGCTAGAAGTAGAGTCGCTGGAAGCAGAGCTGCTAGAGACGGCGTCGGGAGCCATCGTAAGAAACGATTGACGGCTCACAAGGCGTTTAGGGGAGTCATGATGATTTTTCGTCGTTATCTGCTATCTCTATTTCCGTAGAGTTGACGATACTGTTGTGGAGACGGCGGTCGAGAACCCAAGCCGGCTTACTAAGCCACAGAAAACACCAACAAGAGATCTCTCATCCATACTCTGCCCTGGGCTGATGCGGCACTATCCGTGTCTGATGATTCTATTCCCACCCGGGCTTTGTTGAGGCTCAGGAAACCACCCGTATGCTCCGCACATTAGACGCTTGTAGCCCGTCATACACGGCCTCCCATATTCGTCTTGACAATTCCCCATTTGCGCGACTGGTAAGTCATGAAGAGGAGAGTATTTGGACGACATGTACAACTCTCGGCCGTCCTTGTCGATTTCACCGAGTTTGAGATGACTGGAACCGCAGAAGGGAAAGGAGCCTTCCCAATGGCAATCACGCCCACTGATTTTGCAAGCGGAATTTAGTGAGCTCATGGCGGCTATGGCCATGACGGAGATGTGGAGGAGCTTCATGCTGCGGAAGCGGGTGTCGAGGAGCCTGGACGTGGATACGGTGACTTTTAGCCGGAAGATTTCAGCTTCGAATACAAGGATCCAAGCGGGAAAAGATACTGCTGATGAAGACATTTATAGTCGGTGAGTAGGGACTGTAAGGATTCACTAAGAAAACTTTGAACTGTTGATTGGCATTTACAAAGTCTTGACGAAACCTTCAATGGAAGCCATCATCAACTGAACACGAGCTCAGCTCAGTTGACTTGACAGCTGTTGACGATGCTCGACTGCTAGTCCGCTGGTAACATCGCAGGCTTGCTTCAAGCTGTCCAAACACGTCCTAGCCTCCAACCTGCAGGGTTCAGGGACCTCTCTTCGGAGAGATTTCGCCCCATCTCCCTCTTCTTCAAGACTCCAGTCTTCAGCCAACAAAGCGATGGGGAAGGAAGGCATTCAGGGAAGGCATTCAGGGCCTTGCTCCGTATCTGCACACCGCCAAGGCACATGGCCAGGCAACGACCACGCACATGCCCCTGTTGCGTCATCGCCCCGCTTGGACGAAGCACATGACGAGACGCGACGAGGCTGACGGTAAAATCAGGAGGAAGGCAAGGATGTCAGGCCAGCCTCGTCCTCGTCGCCTGGCGTCCTCATCGCCTCAGCCCTATCGACATGGAGCTCAACGAAAAGGTGATGCTGCCTTATTTGAGGCGCATCTTCGAATCCCACGCCGGGCCCGATCATAGATGGACGCAGAACCAGGCCAAGGCGTTTGTTCGACGCGTCCAGCAAGCCGACGATGGCTCTTCCGCGGCCGCCGACTTTCTGGCTTCTTCTAGCACAGGCATCGACGGGTTCTTGCGATATATGGCTTCGGCTGACACGGACATCACCCTGCCCTCGCAGCCTTGCGATCTCTCGTGGCCGCTGTGCAGCTACTTCATCAGCTCCAGTCACAACACCTACCTCTCGGGCAACCAGCTCTCGAGCGACAGCACAGCGGAGGCTTACACCAAGGTTCTGCAAAGGGGCTGCCGCTGCGTCGAGATTGACGTCTGGGACGGCGTCGGCTACGAAGAAGACCTGGACAGCGGCGCCGATGTCCAAGACAAGCCCAGGAGCAGGCTGGACACGCTCCGAGGAAGGCTGCCCGAGTCGCTGGCCGCACGCCTGGACAAGACGAGCCTGGGAAATAGGAAAAAGCCCGTGACCGTCGACGAAGACGGCTCGTCGGAAAGCGCCGAAGACGTCAGCATGGAACCCCGTGTGCTTCACGGCTACACGCTCACGCGCGACGTTCCCTTCCGAGACGTCTGCCAGGCCATCCGGGACAGCGCCTTTGCAGTGACGGACCTGCCGCTCATCGTCAGCCTCGAGGTGCACTGCAGCCCGGGCCAGCAGGCAGTCATGGTCGAGCTGATGCAGGACGCCTGGCGAGGGCTACTGGTGACGACGCCGTCCAAGACGCCGGACTCGCTGCCCAGCCCGGACTCGCTGCGGCGCAAGATCTTGGTCAAGGTCAAGTACGTTCCTCACCAGCATCCGCAGCCGATAGACTCGGACAGCGGCGACGATACGACGCCCCGTGCCAGACCGAGCAAGGTCTCCAAGATAACGCACGCCCTCAGCTGTCTGGGGATCTACACGCAGGCCGTCTCCTTCAAAGGCTGGACGCAGCCGGAGGCAACGATGCCGACGCACATCTTTTCCCTCTCGGAGAGCAAGTTTCTCGAACACGGCGACAAGAACCCGGTCGAGCTGTTTCAGCACAACCGCGACTATCTGATGCGCGTCTATCCTTCAGGCCTGCGTATTGCTTCCTCCAACCTGTATCCGCCCGTGTTTTGGGGCTTGGGCGCGCAGGTGGTGGCTCTTAACTGGCAACAGGTTGACGAGGGCATGATGCTCAACGAGGCCATGTTTGCCGGCTCGGATGGCTACGTTCTCAAGCCGGAAGGTATGCAAGCTTCAAGTGTTCTTACTATGGAATCTGGCTGAAACGTTGATGTATGTATAGGATACCGTCCCCATCGTCCGTCCTCAACGAATCCTCGACGAAAGTCACTCTCCCTCGTCATCACCTTTCTCGCCGCCCAGGGCATCCCCCTGCCCCCCTACGACACATCGGCGAAACGCTTCCACCCGTACATCAAGACGGAGATGCACCTCGACGGGTCGGCTCCATCCGACGACGCGCTCAAGGCACGGACGCGGACCCACCGCGGCCGCGACGTAGATCTACAAGCGGAGAAGGTGTCGTTCCGCGGCATCAGCGGCCTGGTACCGGAGCTGAGCTTCGTTCGCTTCACGATCCGCGACGATGAGATTGGCCGCGATGATCTGGCTGCCTGGGCGTGCGTTCGGCTCGATCGGTTGGGGCAGGGGTATCGATTCGTTCGTCTGAGGGATGCTGCGGGCAGGACGGTCAGGGACGCTGCTTTGCTGGTCAAGGTGGAGAAGACGCTGATAGACGCCTACCACGAGAGGGACAGCTATGACCGGCTTACGTGCAGGAACCTCGACTGATGGCCATGCAGCTAATCCCTTACCTGCTCGCGTATGTATGTATAGCATCGAGGGCGTCTACGATCAAGACATGCAGTTTCACGGCGGAAGCCTCGGAAGTGCGGCCTTTTCTCTTCCAATTCATCAACCGAGACGGGGGGGAAGCTACCTAGTAATCGTTGTTACCGCCCTGGTTGCGCTTCTCGTGGCCCTTGTCCTCGAGCTTGCGGCTGCCGAGGATGTCGCCGGCTTTTTCCATGAGTTTGCCCATGGTGCTGTCGGATTTGTTGTTGTTGCCTGAGGAGCCGTACGAGTCGTTGTCAGAGGTTCGACCGCCGGATCCGTACGAGTCGTTGCCTGAGGTTCGACCTCCGGAGCCGTAAGAGTCGGTGCCCGAGGTCCGGCCTCCAGAACCGTACGAATCGTTGCCGGAGCCGTACGTGTTTCCAGAAGAGCCGTAGGAGTCATTCCCAGAGGTGCGTCCTCCCGACCCGTAGGAATCGTTCCCAGAGGTGCGTCCCCCAGAGCCGAAAGTGTCATTCCCAGAACCGTAGTTATTTCCCGAAGATCCATACGAATCATTCCCCGAGGTCCTCCCCCCGGAGCCGAGAGAATCATTCCCAGAAGTCCGTCCAGAACCGTAGGAGTCGTTCCCAGAGGTCCTCCCGCCAGACCCGAAGGAATCATTCCCAGAGCCGTACGAGTCGCCGCCGCCAGTGCGGCCACCAGAACCAAAGGTGTCAGTCCCGCCAGTCCGTCCCGAAGATCCGTAGGAATCATTCCCCGAGGTCCGGCCGCCGGAGCCGTAGGAGTCGTTGCCGGAGCCGTACGAGTCGCTTCCTCCGGTCCGACCTCCGGAGCCGTACGAGTCGCTTCCCCCGGTCCGACCTCCGGAGCCGTAAGAATCGCTCCCGCCAGTTCGCCCCCCCGATCCGAATGAATCGTCACCGCCCGTTCGACCGGATGATCCATAAGAGTCGTTCCCCCTCCCTCCCGAACCATAGGAATCATTCCCACGACCGCCAGAGCCGTAGTTCTAACCCCCCCGTCAGCAAGATACGTCACCACCCCATCACAAAACTCACATCATCGTCGCCACGGAAAGACATGTTGTTGTGAAAAAAATCGGTCTCTTTCTTACTATGGTCCAATACAGAACACACACGTCCAGACCAGAAAAGCACGACGGACACCCCATTTATCTATCACAACTCGGGTGCCGAACAGACCGGCTACAAGTTCCCTTCCTCCCTCCCCCTCCTGTCCCCGGGAATGACGTCGCACACCCTCTTCTTCCCGCCCCAGGCCAGCTGAAAAGGAATACAAGGGAGGGGGTTGATGGAAGGGGGTGTGAGGCGAAGCTTTTCTGACCGAGGTAAAAACCGGTTTTGGGAAGCGTCTTCCCCTCCTTTGCTGCAGCAGGCGTGAGAAAAGAAGTCCGGGCGGTTTGAGGAATAGGTAAGGGAATTGCCATGCGGGCCCCGTGCGTCATGGCGAGGGCTGGTATTCGTGTGTAGGTGGTATTCGTGTGGAAGTGGCTGGCATGCGTATGACGACGAGCCATAAGCTAGGCGAGAAAAGAAAGAAAGAAAGAGGAAAAGGGGTCCGTGACATCAGACCGTCTTGTCGTCTTCCCGCCTGCAGCTGCAATATCCATCCCACACAGCCGACACAACCCCCAACTTGGCGTTGCAGTAGGGACGCGAGTCGGTAGGACAAGATATCGCCTCCTTACACGCCTCCCGATCCCTCTCCTCATCGTCCGACCTCGCACAGTCGACTCTCCGGCAGACGCACCGCCCGTTGACACACCGCGCGAACTGAGGGTACAGGTCGCGATGCAGCTCGTTGCACTGCACCGCGCTCCGACACGCGCTGTCTGACTTGCAGCCCTCGCCCTTGGCCGCACACTCGCACACGCCTGGGAAGCGAGGGAAGCGAGAGGGCCTGGTCCGGCACCGGGCTTCTTCGTCGTCGCCGCAGAGGCCCTTGTCCTGGCAGGTGGCTTTGTTGCGGCAGGGCGTTGCGAGGCAGACGCATTGGTTCTCGACGCAGGTTGCGTACTGGTCCTTTGAGCGGGAGCAGGAGGCGCCCAGTTGGACGCGGCAGTCCTCTGCTGCCCTCTCGTAGTCGGGCTCACAGGCCCGGAGCTTGGGCTTGAGGTCTGCGTCTTCACTGAAGGGGACTTTGCTGTCTGATTCTTCCTTGTTGTTGTTGTTGATGTTGTTGATGTTGTCATCGTTCTTGCTGTTGCTGTTGCTGTTGCTGTTGCTGTTCCCCCACGGCTGCTTCACCTCCGTCGGATCCATAACCGCCAGCCGATACTTCCTGGCATTGTTCCCCATGACAGCCCACGGATCATCCGAGACGAGCACCCGCGATGGGGCCTCAACCGGAGGGTCGCTCTCAGGAGTAAAAGCAACCACATCGCTGTCCGTACCGGTCGAACCCGTCACGGCCCTCGTCTTGGTCACGGGATTCCACAGCATCCCCGGCCAGGTATTCGCCGCCGAAGTAAACGAAGAAAACATGGGGATCCTGAGCTGAGTAACAGGCACACGCGAAGCCATGGTCGACGCCCAAAACAGCGACAACAAGACCGACGTCCGTACCGGCCAGGCTTGGGCTCGCGAATTGCTCATGATGACTGATGATGGGGTTGTAAGATGGAACAAGATTGTATGTAAATGCTGATGCTGTAGATGCTTGTCTTCATCCTCCCCAGCCTCCGGGAGTCGACGCTTCTTCTTATATCACGTAGAGAGAAAGGAAAGCTGAGTCAAAGTCTGGACTCAATGACGGACCTCAGAGTCGACTCTGCGTCTCGCCGACCACGATGGCTCCGCTCATCATCGAGTTGCCAGACAAGACCGCTTCTCTCCCTCCCCCTGTCCCCCACCAGGCAACCGCGACGGCAGCTCTCTCAACGTCCAGGTCCCCGTTGGCCAGCACATCGAGGAAGCGATCACGCACCGGCGCCCTCAAAGCCTCATCGTCGATATCATTCATGGACCGGGCCGCTATTGTGAGCCATTCTCCCACAATCGGCAGCGGGAGGAACGGCAGCGAGTCAACCAGAGTCATGACCAGAGCGCTCCGTTCCGAGAAGCCGTCTTGCCCAGCCAACGACGTCACCCGCCGCCGCGAGGAATTCTCAAGCGGCACGTTGGAAGCAGAGGCCATAACTGATCGAAGCATCTCGAGCAGCGTCTCGGAGAGATCAGGTCTCAGGCCCGCGATCGGGAACGGCGGCGATACCATCTCCATTATGGTTTGAAACGCCACCCTGAACTGCCGGGCCGAGATGTGACACGGGAAGGACTCGAACAGTTTAGCCATGTACAGCGGGGCCATTTCCATCGTGAGCCGGCTATGCCGAGGACAGGATAGCACCGAGAGCACCGCGCTGTGGCCGGACTCGAATAGATCGCCGATCGTGCTCGACATGGGGCCTTGGTGAGAGATATACGCCTCCGCCGGCTTGACGATGAATGTCTCGCACGTCGCGGTCGAGAGCACGAGCGGAACGTGCTCCGAAAAGTTGAGGTAGAAGAGGTCTAGGATTCTTTCGAGGTGAGATGCCGGAGCCATGCCCACGCCGTCTTGCCATAGACTGAGCAGAAACGAACGAGTTTCCATCGGGTAACGAGTGAGGACATCGATGGAAGCCAGATGGGAAAATGTGTAGACCTCGAAGCTGCTGTTTCCATCCCGCGACGAAATGAAGAAGAGATTCCGCAACACGTGAAGTGACCTGGCCGCGACCCCTGGCGCGACATCGTCTCCCATCATGGCCCGGTCCACCAAGCTGCGTGAGACGATGGCCTGTAGCACGGCCACAGAGCCGTACATGAGCTTCCTCAGCACGCCACTCAGTAGAGGCCAAGTCATCTGCTGCGTCTCGACAGACATGCGCCCCTTGTCATCCTCGGGATCGATACCACTCAAAGGGTTCCCCCGCCAGGCTTCGAGGACGCGGCCGGTGAAGCGCAACAAGGCCTCATGCGCCCTCAGCACAACAGCAGACGTCGGAGCATGCTGCGTCGCGAAAGCCGCCAGTTTGGACAGAGGACCCATGTTGACCATCATGTTTCGCCCTTGCAATTCCTGAACGAGGCGGTGAGACGGCGAGTTCAGCGGCCAAGAGAGAAGACCGGAGGCGTTGACGACGGTATCCCTGCCAACAGCCGCGAGGAAGCGGCCGTCACAAAAGCCCTCGTCGCCCGTAATGACGCCAACGGCAATGGGAAGCAGAGCATCGTGATCGATACTCGCCCTATTCCCATCCGAGAGAATCGGGAAAGCGAATATGAGAGCTGTGACGATGGAGACGGCCGCCATCGGTCCATCCCGACCAACGTTCCGCAGAGCAAGATTGGCAGCGACAACCACAGCCTGCTGCAACGCCCTACCCAATCTCCAGGAAAGACAAGATCCATCTCCCGTCTCCATCCCCAGCAAAACGCCAGTGAGAACGAGAAGATGACGCCAGGGCGGAGAGCCATCATCAGCGCCCTTGACGACGGCCCGCGCCCACTCGTCACAGCCCAAGCGACGGACCTCACCGACGTCGACATTGCCGGCTCGTACTTTCGACGCGGCCGTCTTGTAGATTCCAATGATTCGCATGGCCGTTTTTGACCCGTCTTGACGATGCCATATTGCCGGAGCCGTCAGTAGCTGCGATGTCAAGATGCCGAGGTTAAGCGGGTTCGACAGCCGGGCGAGTAGATGGGCGGTTGTGCCGACGATTTGATCGGTGGTGGCGGCATCGTGAACGTCTCGGTACCGCTGCAACAAGGTATTGAGCAGTCGATCCGCCGGCATCATGTACCCGATTCTTCCTCTTGCTCCGTAATCTGCATCTAGTACTCAAGAGATCAACGTCGTCGTCACGAGGCTGAGATGCTCAACTCTCCTGCGCCACACGAAGATCTGCGGCAGGATTACGTCATCGAAGCAGCCACCTGTGGCACGCACCCAATGAATCCAACCAGCTTCAGCCAGCCAGCCTTGCCCAAGACGATGCCCTCATGTCGTACCCGAACGATCCGCCGCCGGGCTACGAGACGCCAGACTGGCCAGGTCTGGGGCTGCCGATTCTAGGCGACCACACGCCAGATAAGCGGCACACGCTCTACACCGTCGGCGCCTCATGGCGCTTCACGCTGCTGTGGACGCTCGTCACCTACGCCGGCGCCCACGTCACCGTCGTCTTCATCGCCTTTTGCACGCACGGATGGAAGCGCGCGTCGTGGAAATACACATGGGCGTTGCCTATAATCTACCTCATCGTCGCCGGTATCGAAGCCGTCTTTGCCGGCAGCGTCACTGGTCTGATGTGGGTGCATACTCTGGATCCTGGGTCTTGGCCTGGCTGACGATGGCGGCGTAGGGTGGGTGCTATCTATAGGGCGGGCTATCATGAGATGAGCACTTGGGTTCCCCTCGTCTGGGGGTTTATCAATGTTCTCGTCCTCATCGTCTCTTCCTTTTCCTTTTCAGGAGGGTTATAATGGGGAGGGAACATGGGATATGGAGAGAGGAGCCATCTTCGTAGGAGGAGGACGACGGCTTCGAGACAAGACCATCTCGAACATCGACGAATCATTCATCTTCTACCTATATGCCAAATCCGTATCAAATCACCGTCGTCGTTCTCATCTACGACGAATGGCGTCATACGAATGTCACTCCCCGTATCCCTCGCCACGATACATCTCGACGCTACCTACCTGTACATCACCAGCCACGTTACCGTCCAACCGCCCCATCTCCGGATACAGCCTCACTTTCACTCCAACCCCAACGACCCTTCTCCACCAACGTCACCCCTACCTTGCCTATAGGCTATTGTTCTCCTTCTCTTCCTATTGTTCTGTTGCAAGACACTCAACTCCTCCAGCGGACCCCCCCTGTCTAACCCAATCCCGAAATCTCACCGCCATGCATCACCCACCAGCCTGAAAAGGAATCTCACCCCCATCACGAAACCCATCAGCAACCCCCCAACCCACCAGATCCCTCCCCGAAACCCCCAATGGACAACCACGCGCCCTCTCTACAGCATCTCCGCCCCCCCTCGGAAGATGCCCTCAAACCCTTCTTCCCCGGCCAGCCAAGCTCCCTCTCCGGCATCGCCCTCCGCGCCTTCAGCCTCGGCCTCACCTTCGCCACCGGCGCCCTCCTCACCATCTCCATCCTCTTCCTCACCGAGAGCCCCCTCTGGCGCGTTCCCTTCTTCCTCGTTCCCCTCTCAGCATTTCACTTCCTCGAATTCTGGACCACGGCAGAGGCAAATACCCTCCGCGCCGACATCGACAGCTTCCTCCTGACTGCCAACTGGCCGGCATACGCCATCGCCCATGCCGCAGCCTTCCTAGAGGCCGCTCTCGTCGGCTTCTTCTTCCCTCACCGCCAATGGGCCCCCTTTCACTCGGGCCCCGTCCTCGTCGTGCTGGGTCTTCTTCTCATCGTCCTCGGCCAGGCTGTTCGCTCTTGCGCCATGCTTCAGGCCGGCGCGAGCTTTAATCACCGCGTACAGACGAAGAAAGCCGGTTCGCATGTGCTCGTCACCACGGGCGTCTATGCCCTCTGGCGCCATCCCAGCTACTTTGGCTTCTTCTACTGGGGCTTGGGCACTCAGCTTGTACTCGGCAACGTCGTCTGCTTCGCCGTCTACGGCATTGTGCTTTGGAACTTCTTCAGGTCCCGCATTGTCGTGGAAGAGTCCAAGCTCGTTGAATTCTTTCAAGACGACTATGTCAATTACCGGAAAAGCGTCCCAACGATGCTACCTTTCATACCATGACGCCTCCTGTTCATTGATTTCCTGCATATGGCAAGGCAAAATACTGTCCTCAATCGCAGGACGCTCATTATAGACGCCTTTTCCCCCTTCATAATCATGAACATGAGATGAACAAGACGCGATACCCGAGGCCTTCCTGTTACTAGCCTCGCGGTCAATTCCATCAAAAGTGTTACACATTGACCTCTTTGTGCCCCATCTCTCGGCTTACGCTGCCGTACTTGGCCTGCCAAGCGTAGAAATACATCAACGCCGCGAAAGGCTGCCCGAAGATGGTAAAAGATACCCAGAATATGATGTTGCCAACAAGCTTGCCGCTCTTGCCAAGCTTCATGTTCTCCAGCGGCGCCGTCAAGTGAATCAGGGGAAGCTGGAGGAGCATGCCGAGAAAGGCGACCCCTATGATTGTACAAAGTCAGCTTCCGGTATGCACCGGAACAATGCTGGACTCACCGATGATGTTGTGCGTAGGCACGCCGACGAGAATCTCGTGTAGGACGGCGGACGCCAAGAAGACGACGGAGCTAGCCATGGTCGAGCTCCAGCCACGAGCAATCAGGGGGATGTAAACGTGTCGTTTAAAGTAGGTGTAGACGGGCTTGTTCCACGTCCTCCAGTAGGCGCCCAAGCTCTCGCTGTTCCACCAGTCGTCGTAAAAAACCCGGTCGCCGAAGCGCAGCATCTCGGCAAGAGCATTGAGGAAAGACTGGAAGAGGGCGAAGAAACCGGCGAGCCAGATGACGAGCGAGATGGTCGACAGCTTCAGTAGCCGTTCGAAAATGGAGGCAATGTCGAGCGAAGCAATCTTATCCAACGAGTTGCGCAGGACAGGAGCTGCATACTGGAAGCTAGCGAACCAGATGAAGGCGCTGAGACAGAAGCACTCGCCGAGCCTCTTGACGAGAAACAGCCATCTAATCTTGTCGGTGCGAGGATAGACGGGCTGGTAGACGAGAGTCGGGGCCCACCAGAAGTAGATGAGGTTGCCGATTGTGATGTTTCGCGGATACGGGCGTTCAGCGTACAGCGGCGGGATGAGATGGTCGTCGGCGGGATGCAGGTAGGCGTGGCGGAGGTCGCGGTTCGTCAGGGCGTAGGATGCAGTCTTGAGCCATACGATGACGGCATGCATCTCGGTAAGGGTGCCTATGAGCGGATGATGGACGAAGAAGTAGACGACGGCCGACGTTATCACCAGGGCCAGCGTCACGTTGATGCCGTGGATCCACGCAATGACAATCCAGGTCGAGTGGAAATCCTCTTTATCCTTCTCCGATGGGCCGCTCGCGCCCGGTTTCATACGTTTACGCGTCTCCAGCGCCTGACGAGCGGCGGCGAGCTCGAGAAGATAGGCGGCCACGAGGTGACAGGGAATCAGAAAGTAGAGCAAGCCTCCGATGATGATGTCCTGACGGCTGTATGCATGGCACCTAAAGCAAATCAAGACGCCGTACTACGGCCGAGGTCAGCCACCGCAGAGGAAGAACGAGCGCAAGGCGAGAACGAGCCTTTTGCATATTCTCGACCAATAATCGCAAGTTACCGACGACTGACGACCGTTAGCGACGAGGCACTCGGGTGTCGCCGGCCGCGACATCGCTTACCCAGAACAATGACCATGAGATTGCGGAAGCCAATGAAGCTGGGGGCGGCATTCGAGTCGTGGCTGAGACACGATGGCCTTGTGCGCCGGTGAACAGCAGCGACATGACGATAGACGTGGTTTCGAGGCTCGGGCGAGGTTGTCTCAAGGGTGGTGCCGTTGGAGGACTGCGACGTTGTCGCGTCGTCGACGATATGACGTCTCGTGGTTGTGTCGGTCTTCGTCGATTCGACGCCAGTCGCCGTGGACGCACTCATGACAGGTTATCGAGAGAAGACAATGGCTCGGACGGGATCTGGGGCGAGAGGGAGATGACGATCGAGGGTCAATGGCCAAGTTGGCCTCGGACCAAGGAGGATTCCCTGCCAACTTCTGCAGTCGATCGATGCAAGCACGATGGGCGGCAGACGGGATAAATAGCCCGGAGTTGGAGAAAGGCGCTGGTCCAATGAGAATGTAACCCGACGGCTGTCGAGACGCTGCGAGACGCTGCGAGACGCTGCGAGACGGAGGGGTAGAAAGGAGGTAGAAGCCGGCGAATTTGTTAGTCCTACAGTGCACAGGCTGTCAGTATCAGCATCGGGTGGAGCGTCATGCGGAGCAGGCAGCTTCACCAGGATTTTTAGCCTTTTGGTCTGCGCTTCATTGCTGGAGGAATGTCTGTCGGTTCTCGCCGAGTCTGTTGGTCAAGGGAGCTCTAATAATGTCGGTAGGGAGCCTCGGGAGGGAGAGCGAGCAAGTCTGGCGTATCGTGCCTGTTGCCTAGGGGTGCTCCCACGAGACATTGTTTTCGCCTTCGCCCTGCAAGTGGTGGGAGAGGGTTTCGAGGAGCTGGAGGGCATCTTGAGTTGTCCTGTTAGATTGCAGTGTTCGAATCTTGTAGGTTTTTCCAAAGTCTGAAGCAGCTGAAGGTCGCCAGCTCTTTCACGGGACTTTCACGAGAACGAGCTCAATCTCCAGGGCAGCTTAGCTAACCGCGTGTATCACGTGACCACATCAACTTCATCGCCAGAAAGATGCGCCCACAGCACAATGGCTTCAGCCCATTCGCGCCTCGACTGATAGCCAGCGCATCTGATCAACATATCAAGCATATTGGAAGCTGATAATTCAGTCGCCTTACATCAACTTCACCCTCGCTCATCGCACTGCGCATGACGACGAAGCTCGTCTCGGCGCTCCGCAGCGATGGCCTACGAGCCCCGTGGTGATCATGGAGACCGGGGCGGCCAAGATGGAGCTTACCTCAAGGTACGGGGCAGAAGTGAGTTTGGGAACGTGACCCTTGGACCATGAAGTTTGCCTTTAGATCTTTCAAAGTCTCGGACTGACGTGCGACTTCGTAGGGCCCGTCACCGACTACAGCGCGACCGTCGCTCACTGGCAGCGACATCGAACGGCCAATTACAAGGGGGGCTACAACGGCGAGGCTGAGAGGCCCAGCGCGAGCTACATTATCGACGTGAGAATCGCCAGACGATCCCTGGTGGCGTGCTTGGCTTCAACTGACGTCCATTACAGATGATCCCCCCTGCTGGACGGCCAACATCAGCCTCTGACAGCATCCCTTCCAAGCACCTGCATTCGTCATTGAACAAGATCAAGCATCCCATAAACGTCGTTCGCTGGACTCCAGAGGGACGGCGGCTCCTCACGGCTTCGACGAGCGGCGAGTTTACCCTCTGGAATGGCACCGGCTTCAACTTTGAAACCATCATGCAGGCCCACGACTCGGCCATCCGGGCGCTCGAATACTCGCACAGCGACGACTGGCTGATCTCGGGCGATCACGACGGTCTGATCAAGTATTGGCAGCCCAACTTTAACAACGTGCAGAGCATCCACGCACACGGGGACCCGATCCGCGATCTCGCCTTTAGCCCCAACGACTCCAAGTTTGTGACGGCGTCGGACGACTCGACTCTCAAGGTCTTTGACTTTGCTCTGGGCCAGATGGAGTCCAAGCTGGAAGGCCACGGCTGGGACGCCAAGAGTGTCGACTGGCACCCGACCAAGGGCCTCCTCGTGTCAGGCTCCAAGGACCATCTGGTCAAGCTCTGGGACCCCCGTACGAGCCGGTGCCTCACGACGCTCCACGGACACAAGAGCACCATTACAAAAGTAATGTTTGAGCGGGTTCGCGGCATGTGCCTCGCGACGTCGGCGCGCGATCAGACGGCGCGCGTCTTCGATCTCAGGATGATGCGCGACATTTGCCTGCTCAAGGGCCACGAAAAAGACATTGCCACGCTCACATTTCATCCCATCCATCCAAACTTGCTCACTACGGGCGGCATGGACGGCACGCTCTTCCACTACCTGCTAGACACGCCCAACCCGCCGGCCGGCCAGGCGCTGACCTTGGCGCCCTACGACAGCCTGGATCCGGCCACGGCGCCTGCGCAGTCGGTATGGCCCTCCCACCGGCTGGCCTTTGCGCACGACTACGCCATCTGGTCCCTCAGCTGGCACCCGCTGGGCCACATCCTCGCGACCGGATCCAACGACCGCATCACGCGCTTCTGGACACGTGCCCGCCCCGGCGAGACGGACGTCGTCCAGGACCGCTATCACATTGGCGAGGCGGCGGCCGAGGCGCAGGGCACGTGGGACCGCCGCGGACATCGCCGACTGCGGCAAGAAGAAGAGCAGCAGGAGATGGAAGACGAGATGGACGCCCTGGTCGACCAAGACGCGCTCAGGGGCGCACCCGCCGGTCTTCCCGGCATTCCCGGCCTACCGCTCGGAGGGGGCATGGTCCCAGGCCTCGGCTCGGGCGCTCCTCCGCCTCCGATTCCTCCTCCACCCCCTCTGATCCCGGGTGTCGGCAATGCGGGGCCGCCGCCTCTACCTCCGCCGTTCCCTCTACCCGGAATCGGCGGCGCTCCCCCGCCCCCGCTCCCGGGCCTAGATCCGACCAAGCCGCCAGACCCGGCGCAGCTGATCGAACTTATGAAGAAGGCCGGCGTTCCCCTTCCGCCGCCCGGTCTCATCCTGCCACCGGGCGGCTTCCCGATGCCGGTACAAATGCACCAGCCAGACGGCGACAAGGCAGATGGCGGCGGCGGCGGTGGCAGACGGCGAGCTCCTCTACCCAGTCAGGAAGAGAGCCTCCGTCAGGAACAGAGACAGGGGAAGTATACTCGAGCACGCTGAGGGCGGTTTGCTTTCGAGAGCGCTGTGATACCCATGGAGGGACGGAAGGATGGCGACATGGGTCTGGTTTGAACGGGAGCGAGGCAGCATTGTATAAGTCAAGACAAAGACGTCCCATCAAGAGTTGGTGCACGCTTGCGCTATGCTCTAGGCGATGTGAAAGTAACAAGCCAAGGGCCAGCAGAAATACAAGAGCCGACGGCAAGAAGAGACGTCGACTGGACGTTGCTCGTCTTGAGCTGCTCATCTTTCCCCTTTCCCTCCCTCACTTCGATGCCGAACCCCCGCGCTTATCCCCCTTGGCAAAGGCCTTTTGCCTCTCGGCATAATCGCGAATAACAAGAGCGCAAGCAGTATCAGCGCAGAGCCTCCTCCGCCTCTGAACCGGCAACTTGGTGGCAAACTCGAGACCGCTTGCGCGCTCAACAGCCTCGACAGGGACCTCGAAGTCGGTGATGGGCTTCTCATTGGAGATGGGCGCGTTGGGAAGGACAAAGGCTCCGATGGCGACCTTGCCACCCTCGCGACCATCCTCGGCGAAAATCACCTTGTAGAAATGGGTCGGGACGGCGACGGAGGGGGGGCTGCCGATCATTTCGTAGCGGACGTACCACTTGTTATCGACGGGATCCTTGCGCGGGAGGTAGAGCGGGCCCGTGACGATCCTGACGGAGGGGTACTGGACAGTGAGTCTTCGGCAGAAATCCTCGAAATGCGCCCAGTAATCACGGTTGAAGCCCTCACCGACCTGGGGACACATGTTGCTCAGGTAAAAAGTATCGTCCATGGCTGCCTGCGACCATTTCGCGTCGGCGGCGGGAACCTGATGACCGCGATCGTACCCGCTGCGGAAGTAATCGCGGAGCAAGGCCCGGAACTTGGACGGTATGTCGTCGTCTTCTGCAAAGGTGCTGGAGCGACGATCGCCCTCGCGTTTGGCCAGTGAGGCGGGCGTGATGTGTTCCACCACCCAGTGAGGGTTACGCGTTCGGCGGTCGTAGCTTGAGACGAGGGCGGTGCGGAAGGCGAGGTCTGAGATGGGGCCTGGGAAGCCGTATTCGAAGAGGCCGGCTGGGTTGACGGGGCGGTCGGAGAGGGAGGCGGCGGCGGAGGCGGCGGCG
>NJES01000328.1:0-20511 GCA_002591395.1 Ophiocordyceps camponoti-rufipedis | reverse complement strand
TCTTCCTCTTCCTCTTCCTCTTCCTCCTCTTCTTCTCATGTTGGCTTTCGAGGCTGATGAGCTTGTAGTTATGCTCTTCAATGGCTTACCGTCTTGCCGCTGGAAATCATCGCCGCCTCCCTCACCATCCGCTACTGGAACTCGGACCTCTCAGCCGCCATCTTCGTCGCCATCTTCCTAACCGTCATAACCCTCATCAACCTCTTCGGCGTCAAAGGCTACGGCGAAGCCGAGTTCACCTTTTCCCTCATCAAAGTCATAGCCGTCATCGGCTTCATGTGCGAACCCCCTTTCCCTTCCCTTTCCCTTCCCTTCCCTTCCCTTCACTCACTCACTCACTCACTCACACATACTCACAACTTCTCAGCCTCCTCGGCATCGTCCTCAACTGCGGAGGCACCCCAGACCGCGGCTACATCGGCACCGAATTCTGGCACGATCCCGGCGCCTTCAACAACGGCTTCAAGGGTCTCTGCAGCGTCTTCGTCACCGCCGCCTTCGCCTTCACCGGCACCGAACTCGTCGGTCTCGCCGCTGCTGAAACGGCCAACCCGCGCAAGTCCCTCCCCACAGCCATCAAGCAAGTCTTTTGGCGCATCACGCTCTTCTACATCGTCGCCCTCACCCTCGTAGGCCTCCTCGTCCCCTACGACGACGAGCGTCTCATCGTCGACGGCACAACCAGGACCTCGGCAACGGCAAACGCCTCCCCCTTCGTCATCGCCATCGAATCAGCAGGCATCCAGATCCTCCCCTCCATCATGAACTCCGTCATCCTCGTCGCCGTCCTCTCCGTCGGGAACTCGGCCGTCTTCGGATCCTCGAGAACCCTCGCCGCCCTCGCAAAACTAAACCAAGCTCCCAAACTGCTCGGTTACGTCGACCGCAGAGGCCGTCCCCTCGTCGCCATCGCCGTCGCCGTCGCTCTCGGTCTCCTCGCCTTCTTGTCCGACATGCAGCATCGCTACCCCGTCCTCGACTGGCTGCTCGCCATCTCGGGTCTCTCCACCGTCTTCACCTGGGGCTCCATCTGTCTCTGTCACATTCGCTTCCGAGCTGCTTGGGCCCGCTCCGGCCGCTCCCTAGAAGACGTCCCCTTCGTCAGCCAGGTCGGCGTCACCGGATCCTACGTCGGTCTCGCTCTCAACTGTCTCGTCCTCGTCGCCCAGTTCTGGGTCGGTGCTTTCCCCGTCGGCTGGCGAGCCATGCAGCTCGATCAACTCCTCCGCAACTTCTTCCTCAAGTACATGGGCGTTCCCATCATCTTCCTCTTCTACCTCCTCCATAAGCTCTTCTACCGCACCACCTACGTTCGCATCGGCGACATGGACGTCGATACCGGCCGTCGCGACTTTAACCTGCCCGTTCTGCTCGCTCAGGAACGGGCCGAGCGCGCGACCTGGCCGAGGTGGAAGCGCTTCTACAAGTTCATGTGCTGACCTGCCCCCTATCGTCTTGTGTGTTCTTGACTCGTCTTTTAGCAAGCCTTTTCCATTCTGATTTTCTCTCTGAAACACCCTTCTTCTGTTCTCATCACATCGGCCATGGGGCAACCTTGTCGGATTGGGAAACGGAGAATAAATGATACCTACTGATTCCATATCAACTACATATAAACTTGACTTGTCTACGAATACGTGCTTCCACCTGGCTCCATGTCAACGTATAAACTTGACGTGTCTACGAATACGTGCTTGCCTCACTCCCACCTCAACCTTCACTTCATGTAATGTGCGTCTTTATTCTCTAATAAAGTGCCATTTCTCCATACCTACATGAACAAGCCCCGTCATGCCTCAGAAAGCCCACGGCGCACTGCAGCACCATCATCTGCAGCCATGCCCGTCGAGGCTACACAGACGACATACTTCGTGCAGCAGGAGACGACGTCGGGTCCTGGCATGAGGGGGACGGAAAAGAAAACCAAGGGAATCAAAGATACATTACTGTACAGGTCGACAACAAGCCGATCAAGTCCAGTCAAGGAGTCAAAGTGCTCTTTTCAGTCTCCAACCGAACGGGTAAAAGGTTTCGGCGCTCCTCATCAGTCGTGCAGACATGCCTTCGTCCAGTCGTCTCCGTTCTCAGTGGCCGTAGAAGCTCTTTTGCGCCGCAGACGTGTTGCCTCTCCGAGAAGCCGGCGCCTTGGGTGCCTCGTCGGCCTCGTCGTCGCCGCCAAAGAGCCAGTTTCTGTTGGTGCCCTTCTTTCCGCCCATGCCGTCGCCGGCAATGTGGATGCCCTCCTTGTCGCCGCCGCGTTCGTTCCGGCCGTTGCTCTTCTTGGCCCCCATGCCGTCGCCGGCGATGTTGATGCGGTTGTCCTTGATCTGGCCGTGCCGCGGCTGGTTCTCCTTCTGGGCGGCCGGGGACTGGTCGTAGGCGGCCCAGTTGGCGTCCATCATCTTGACCGCCTTCATGCGACCATCGGGGACCTGCTGCGATCGTCGGGCGTCTGCGGCGGGCGAGTCGTCCGTCATCTCAAAGTGCGGGTCAAAGTCCTTGGTGCGATCTTTGAAGTTGGTAATGTTACCCAGGGCACGCTTGGGACTTTTCTCCGAATCGACAAGGTTGTCCTTGTACAAGCCCAGACCCTCGTTGTGCGTCGCGCCACGAGGCTTGGTGCCGGGCCGCTCCTGACGGGGCACCGCCTCGCCGTCGTCCTGAAGCTCAAAATTCTGGGCAGCATCGCGGCGTCCCTTGCCGACGGGCTTCTCTACCTCGTCATTGTTCATCTCGGGGTCCCAGTTGCGGGCGTCGGCACGGCGGTACGACTTGGACGGCTTGGGCCTCTGGGGGGTGACAAAGTCGTCAAACGACCACTGGCTGTCGTGCTTGGACTTGGGGCGCTCCCTGCCGGCCGAAGGCTTGATCTGGTCCTGCGGATCGGACCCGTCGGCGAAGTCGAAGTGGTTATACTTGCGGGGATCGGGACGGATGAGCGATTTCCTCGTTCCCGCGGGAGACGTCTCCTCTTGCTCTTCCTCAGGGTGTTCCTGGCCCTCGAAGATGCGGCTGGGTTGGTAGTTTTTGCCCTGACCGGCCTTGCTGGGGGAGGCAGAACGGTTTCGATTCTCTTCGAGGGCTTCTTCGCCCTCGGGCTCGTCGCCGAGAATCTCGGAGAAGCCGCGCTGACGGGGTCGGCTGCCCGCATAAGGCGAGACGACGGAAGACGGCTTGGCGGACTCAATCTGCTCTCGGGGGGCGAAGAGCTCGAGCGACGCATGAGGATCGCGAAGCGCGTTGGCCGACATGCCGCGAGCTCTCACGACGACGTCATTGTGGCCCAGAGGAGCGGGCGCGACCAGGCCAACCGCCTTGAGGCAGTTCTGGATCATGGAGAGCTGGTCTCGACCGTCTTTGATGGGCCAGTTGCGACCCGTCTTGCCAATAATTTCGAGCTGCTTGAGGAGCGAGCCCTGATCCCATTGCTGGCGAATCTGTAGGATCTTGCCGTTGGGGTCGAGGGTGACAATGTGCATCTGTAAGAGAGAAAGGTCAGTGATTACCTGTATGGAAGACGAGACGAGAATGGAGCATTGAGAGACGTACTATGGGGAAATTGGCAGTTCGATCAGACAGGAAATTGTCATCAAGGCCAGGGAGATAGACGCCGCCGCTGGTCAAGAACTCAAGGTCGGTGTCGACCTCGAGGGCGACGATGTTGCCTCCATCGATGGTGCTGAGAACGTCCTGCTTCTTCTTCTGAACCTGTCGCTGCAGGGCGCTCAGGTGCTTGACGATGTCGGTGGCACCCGAGAAGGTAGTGGTGGTGGTGACATAGTGCAAGGTCGCGTCGTCAGCCAGCAGCGAGGTGCTGGGGGCTGCGAGGAACTGCCTGTATGTGGCAACAGCGGCAGCCATGGCGCGGGAGGTAACAAGGGGGGGCAGGCTGTGCTTGTTGATGTGCCGTGGCACTTGGATGGAAGGACGTGAGGCTCGGCGGTTGAGGCGTCGATGTTTGACAGACGGAGGCAGGGAGACGTAGGGAGAGACGAGGCAGAGGTTGGGCCGAGAGGAGAGATGGCCACAGGGGAGGAGGTTGGGATGGGAAAGGATGGATGGATGGATGGAAGGGAGGGAGGGGAGGAGAAGGGGCGAGAGGGCGAGAAAGGGCAGACAGAAGAGGAGGGCAGAGAGGAGATTTTGCACGTGTTGGGCAGGGCCAACGACTCAGTGAGCTGCCATGATACCAGCCACTGTAGAGGGAGATGCAGGTATAGGGGTACGGGGGGTGGGCGGTCAGGGTGGGCGGTCATGCAGGTAGCAGATACAAGGAGACGACCAGGGATGGGATGGCACCATAATGCGCCATGCACCGAGGCTGGGCCGCTACGGGTGCGTATTTTGCTTTTGGACGTGTTTGGATCTGCAGGGCGAGCGCGTTGCTCGAGGGACGGGGAAGGGCCCCAGGGGACGTGACGTGGATGGGGATGGATGGAGAAGGGGACCGAGGATGGGCGAGTAATCCGAGGCGCGGGCCACGTGTGTGGATGGAGACGGTGCTGTTCTGTAGACGATGGAGACGGGAGAGAGGTGAGATCGAGAGCTGGAAGAGGGGGGCCGTCTGTAGAAACCTACATACATACAAATAGGCAGATGCATATAGGACAATCTATCGCTATCCTACGCCGATACGCACATGTTGACGTGATTGATCTTGCCGTCCATCTCTGTCTGGCCGCGATAGCCTCAGACCAGGGGCTATAAAGCTGGTCTTAGCGTCTGCCCCATGTCAACAAATAAGATGCCGCCGTTAGCCATCATAATCATCATCCAACGGCCGCCAGATACTGGACCTACCTACCCTAGAGCCCGCCGTTGGACTCTGCCAACTGCCGGCATGGCAGACCGAACTCAAACCGCTGCGGGGATGACGGGGTGTTTCGTGATGCTGCGTAGTCGGTTTCATGACGCTGCACCGGGAGAGCCGGCGAGGCGGCAAAAGGAAGGCTGCTCCACCGCTTGGTTATATCTCGTTCCCTAAGACGTCTGTGATGCTCGGGAGTCACAACGAGCAGCTACTATATCTAGCTACCTAGAGGTCAATCCATACCTAACTATTTACATACAGCTCAACAACTCCTATTATTCCTCGCAATGGCACCGTAGCATCTGCGTCCAAGCACCGCACGCCCGGGAACGCATCCACCACCTCCTACAGCCGCACGGCGCCTCACCCGCCTCGCCTCTGCTCTCACTTGAACAGGGGCAGACCGAGGTAGGTAGGGCTGCGTCGTACTGCATCGTACTGCAGTAACAGCTGACGCATCGGGTCTGGGTTGCGCCCATACTTGCGTCACTCAGTCACCATCTAAGATCCCTTCCGCCACACTGTCAGCGTGAATGTTAGCGATAGACTCTCCGTCTTCGTCCCCGTAGCTGCTCCTTCCCCTCCACTTCCTTCTGCGGCTGTAAGCTGTCAGCTAGCGCGGTACCTCCCCTCCACGAAACTCCGGACGTCCACGTCGACCTCCGGCTCCCACTCGACGAACTACTTGCCATCGAAGCCTCGTCCGTCATCACTCTCACCTCCCTCTCTTCCGTCATCCTCCTCCTCCCTCCCTTCCCCTATCCATCTCTCGCGTCTCCTCTATGCTCGAACATCGCCAACCATGAGGCTCCGAGGCTCGGCGCCGTGGCGCATCCTGCTCGCGTCCCTCTTCTGGACGGCGCTGGCCATCGCCAAGGATGCGCCCGACTTGACCGTCAACAAGTTCAACCATCCGCCGCTGTCCCTCCACTACTTCGAGGATAGCGATGTCGTCGTCTTCCACGATGTCGAGGAGCGCAACGTCTACCGCTCCAAAGACGCCGGAGTCAGCTGGTCCCGAGTCGACGCCGTCCCCGAGGGCAAGTCGGTGGCTCTCGTCATGCACGCCTCCGACCCCAAGTCGGCCTTTGTCCTGACGGCTAGCGGATCGCATTACAAGACGGACAACCGCGGTGACGGCTGGAGAGAGTTCAAGACAAAGTCAATGCCCAGCAAGTTCCAGCCCGAGATCCTCATCTTCCACGCCGACGACCCCAATCGCATCATCTTCAACGGCATGGACTGCGAGGGCATCTTTTGCGACGAGCAGGCCCTCTACACAACCGACGGCTTCAAGTCTGTCAAGCTTCTGCGCTCCTTTACCGTCGGCTGTTGGTGGGCGAGGTCCTCCAAGGCCTTTACCACGGGCGATGCCGAACTCGACAAGTCGCGCGTCCTCTGTGTCGTCAAGGATCCCTTTTCCTTCTTCCGACAAGACCAGCGCCTGCTCGTCTCCGACTCGTACTTTGCCGTCGCCGGCAACACCATTCAAGAGTTTGAGCCCAACGTCGACGGGGACAAGGGCGCCTCGGGCGTCATGAACTACGCCGCCGTCAACAAGTTCGTCCTCGTCGCCACCGCCTCGGCTCGAAGCGATGAAATGGCCCTTTTCGTCACCGGCGATACCATCAAGTGGCATCGCGCCATGTTCCCAACCGACGGGACTCACGATCATTCCCATCGCATACACCAGGAAGCTTACACCGTTCTCGAGGGCACCAATTACAGCATCCAGATCGACGTCATGACATCTCGGCCCTCCAACCCCATGGGCGTCCTCTTCACCAGCAACTCTAATGGTACCATGTTTACAGAAAACATCGCCTTTACCAACCGCAACATCAAGGGCCACGTCGATTTCGAAAAGATCTCGGGCATACAGGGCATCTTCCTCGTCAACGTCGTCGACAACGGTGACGATGTCAGCAAGAAGAGCGTCAAGAAGGATGTAGTGACTAAAATCACCTTCGACGACGGCAGGACCTTTGACAAGATCAAGGTCGGCGACGAGACGCTTCACCTCCATTCCGTCACCGAGCTCGACAACGTCGGTCGCGTATTCTCCAGCCCGGCGCCGGGTCTCGTCATGGGCAACGGAAACGTCGGCAAGTCCCTGACGAAGCTCAGCGAAGCCAATCTATACGTCTCAGACGACGCCGGCCTGACGTGGCGCAAGGCCCTCGACGGCCCTCACAAGTTCGAATTCGGCGACTCGGGCTCCGTGCTCGTCGCCATCAAGGACTCGGAAAAGGAGGACGTCAAGGACTTTTCTTACTCCCTCGACCACGGCCAGAACTGGAAGAGCGTGCCCCTGCCCAACGACCTCAGCATCAAGCCCGGACTGTTGACTACGACGCAAGACTCGACCAGCCTCAAGTTCCTGCTCATGGGCCGCAGCAAGAAGACATATCACTTGGTCGCCATCAACTTTGACGGCCTCCACGAGCGGACCTGCGGTGAGGACGACATGGAGGACTGGCATGCCCGCGTGGACAAGGAGGGGAAGCCGACGTGCGTCATGGGTCACAAGCAGACGTATCGGCGTCGCAAGAAGTCGGCCGACTGCTTCATCAAGAACGAGTTCAAAGACCCGGTTCCCAAGTCGGAGGACTGCGAATGCGCCGACGTCGACTTTGAGTGCGACTACAACTTCCAGAGGGACCCCGACGACAAGACCAAGTGCAAAAAGGCCGGGCCCATCCCGGTGCCGGAAGGCGAGTGCAAGGACAAGGCCGGGGGCACCTTCAAGGGGTCCAGCGGATGGAGGCTCATCCCCGGTAACACGTGCAAGAGGACGAGCGGGCCGCAAAAGGACGACAAGGTCGACAGGGACTGCTCCGACAGCGTGACGGCCCCGAAGCCTCCGGCCAGCGACAAGGTGACGAGTAAGCAGTTCGTCTTCGACTCGAAGCTCAAGGACTTTGAAAAGATGTACCTCGAGCGGAGCGATGCGAGCTCGTCGACGGACGAGACCATCATCGTCCGGCCGGCCGAGTACGAGGGTAGCGGACGGATGAAGGTGGAAAACCGGCTATGGATCTCGCACGACCACGGCAAAGTGTGGGAGCGTATCCTCAAGGGCGAGGACGTCGAGGGCGTCTATCCTCATCAGTACTTCAAGGACGTCGTCTTCTTCACCACGACGGGCGACAAGGTTCTCTACACGGTCGACCGCGGCCAGTCCTTTCACCCCATCAAGGCGCCCACGAAGCCGTCTTCGGGCGAAGCCAACCTCAGCTTCCACCCGGACAAGAAGGACTGGCTGATCTGGCTGGGCGAGAAGTGCGAGACGGTGGGGGACAAGAAGTCGTGCCACAACGAGGCGTCGCTGTCGACGGACCGCGGAGACAACTGGCGGACCATCGAACGTTACGTCGAGCGGTGCGAGTTCACGGGCAATTCGGCCTACAACTTTCGCGAGACGAAGCAGATTATCTGTCTCGTCAGGAAGGGGGAGAAGAAGGACGGCCCCATGTCGCTGGTTTCGAGCAACGACTTCTTCTTCGAGGACAAGATGACGCTCGAACACGAAGCCATCAACTTTGCCACTATGAGTGAGTTCATCGTGTTGGCCGCCAAGGACGAAAAGACCAAGGACATGTTGGCCCTCGCCAGCCTCGACGGGAAGCACTTTGACAAGGCGCACTATCCTCACAACTTCCGCAAGGGACACCAGAACCAGTACACTCTGCTGGACAGCTCGACGCACGCCATCAACCTGTTTGTGAGGACCGAGGGAGGGGCGGACCGGCAGTACGGGTCCGTCATCAAGAGCAACTCCAACGGCACGAGCTACGTGCTGAGCGCGACCGACGTCAACTGCAACCAGGAGACGTACGTCGACTTTGAAAAGGTGGCGGGCCTCGAGGGCGTCGTCTTGATCAACGTGGTGACCAACACGGACAAGAAGGAGAGGAAAAAGGTGCTTCAGACCAAGATTTCGCACAACGACGGCTCAGAATGGGGATATCTGGCACCGCCGGCCAAAGACGCCGACGGCAAGGCCTATCAATGCAGCAGCTCCAAAGGTGATGGCTCGTGCGCCCTCCACCTGCATCACTTCACCGAGCGCGACGACCGGAGACGGACCTTTGCGGCTGACACGGCCGTCGGGCTCCTGTTCGGCATCGGCAACGTCGGCTCCAGCCTGGGCGACGTCAAGGATGCCGATACCTTTTTGTCGACGGACGGCGGCATGACGTGGACCTGCGTCAAGAAGGGGGAGTGGACGTGGCAGTACGGCGATCAGGGGTCCATCATCGTGCTGGTCCAGCGGGCGACTCGGGCCAACCCGGTGCAGACCAAGATGGTGTCGTACTCGCTGGACGAGGGCCGGACCTGGGCCGATCACCAGTTCTCCGACAGTGAGGTGACGGTTCTCGACATCACGACGCTCAAGTCGGGCACGTCTCGCAACTTTCTCGTCTGGTGCAAGTCCAAGGACAAGGCCTTTTCCGTCAACCTCGACTTTAGCGGCCTGGCCAGCAAGGCCTGCAAGTTCGACAAGGACGCCCCCTCAGACTCGGACTATTATCTCTGGTCGCCCAAGCACCCGCTGCAGGACGACGACTGTCTGTTTGGCCACGTGGCCCGTTATCTTCGCAAGAAGACGGACCGCAAGTGCTACAACGACCAGAGCCTGCACCGGCTGTTTGACCACAAGAACTGCGCGTGCAGCCGGCGAGACTACGAATGGTGAGCCCCCCCCCTCGTCGCCTGTATCGTGCTCTGGGGAACCTGAACTGACGAAACGCACAGCGCGTACAACTACGAGCTCGACCAGCACGGCCAGTGCGCGCTCGTGGCCGGCCTCAAACCCCTATCAGGCGACGAGTGGTGCGCGAAACACCCCAACGAAACATCCTGGTTCGAGCCAACCGGCTACCGCAAAGTGCCCCTCTCAACCTGCCAGGGAGGCAACGAGCTCGACAAGACGTCAACAGAGCACCCGTGCGTAGGCCACGAGGAGGACTTCGACAAGAAGCACCGCACCTCGGGAGCCGTCATCTTCCTCGCCGTCACCATCCCCTTCGCCCTGGCCGGCGCAATCGGCTGGTACGTCTACCGCAACTGGGACGGCAAGCTGGGCCAGATCCGCCTGGGCGAGCAGACGTCGACCTTTGACAGCGACAGGCTGTGGATCAAGTACCCCGTCATCGCCGTCTCCGCCCTCGCCGCGCTGGCGGCCGCCCTGCCCCTCATCCTCGCCGGCCTGTGGCGCTCGGCGACGGGAACGTACGGGCGCGTCAGGGGTGATGGTCGCGATGCTTGGTTCTCGCCTGGGACGACGAGGCCTTTTACGACGAGGGATAGCTTTGCGCGGGGGAGGGGGGATTATGCCATGGTTGATGATGAGGGGGAGCTGTTGGGTCAAGACAGTGATGAGGACGTGTGATGTCCTTTCCCCTTCCTCCCCCCCTTTCCTTTCCCCTTTCCTTTCCCCTTTTCCTCCTCCCTATCCATGTCCCCGTCACCACACCCCTCCCCCTTTCCATCTCTTGTATCCTCCCCCGTTTCTCCCCCCCAGAAACACAGCGCAAACAACAGCGAGGGGGCGCACACATGTATCCCGCACGCAAATGCATAAGGCGGTCTGGCCTCGAGGGGCTGGACCGAGCCCAAGAGGAGGCTAGCAAAGGAAAGGAAAGTAGGTTTCGTAAAAGGGTAGCAAGTTGGTTTGTTCTACTACAAATGTACAAGGTTTGAGCCCCCGTGGCTTGATACGCTCAGACGCGCGTTTTCTTCGTGGGTTGGCAGACGCGGTGACACGTGGTAGTTGGTGGAAAAAGAAAAGGGTGGCTTGATGGCACGGACGGGGCGTGGTGATGGGCGGGTAGTTGATCTTTCATGTGAAGAAGCTTGGGAGGCGTGGTTGCTACATTGATGATGGAGTAAATCGAGGCTAAAGCTGGAAGAAGCAGGGCTATTCCCTCAACGCCTAGCCAGTATCTAAGGAGCAGCAAGTGTACAGAGGGGGGAACCGGGTACATTAAGAGAAGAAAGGGGGGAAGGGAGAAGGGAGAAGCGACTCTCATCTCATGTCAAATCACGTCCGTCGCACACGGTTCCAGAAGCGCCGGACGACACCCCCGTCACCCGCTAGATCCTCTGCGTCCAGAGCTGCCAGCTGCTGCTCGATGGCGGCCATGGGGAGGGGGAGGGGAGAAAGGGGCGCGTCATCGCGGGCATGCGACTTGCGGCCCGCGACGACGACGCAATTCTGCCAGCCGTACATGTGATGCTCGCTGGAGCGCAGGTCCGGGCGGGTGAGCGTCATGCGGAGCGTCATTTCGCGGGCCGACGACGAGGACGACGAGGACGGGGCGGAAGCGTAGTCGAGCTTTGAGCCCGTGTCTTGGCTGATGCGGAGGGTCCGGGCTGGGAGCGGCTTCTCGGGGGCGCCGGGGGTCTTGGGGGAGTCTGGTTCCGGGGCGGAGTCTTCGCTGTAGATGGACGAGGCGGCGTCGTCTTGGAGGAATGTTTGGCGGTTGCTTGGCTCTTGGCATTGCTGTTCTTGGCTTTGGACCTCTTTGATGGAGGGGAAGCCGAACTCGATGGCTTCGTCGAACTTGTGGGGCGACGCGAGATAGACTCGTAGCTTCATACGCGCCTCTGGGTCCTGGTAGTGGGACGCGGCCGTGTCAATCGTCGTCGTCGGTGTTGCCGTGTCTGGAGAAGGCTGCCTGGGAGTCATCAAGGACAGGGCGCGCGATCTCCGTCGCGTGTGTCCTGGGTTACCAAAGGAGGGACTCGACGGGCTTGTCGGGGACAGCTCGTCCTTGGTGGATGGACGGCTAAAGGTGCTGGATCCGCGGCTGGCAAAGGGGAGCTTGGATATCGACATGTGGCGTCTGAACGAGGGTCGACGAGTGCGGGATTTGGTGGGTGCGAGGACTTCGTCTCGGAGGTTGAGGTGGTAGTCGTCGAGGAAGAGGCGAAGGTCTAGCTCGTCGTCCGTCTCGAGCCAGCGGAAGCTATCATACATGGAACCGGTGAGGTCCGGCTTCTGGTCGGTGTGGTTCTGCATCCTGGACGATGGGCGATGTAGCGCGTTGGAACTAATAGCTCGCTTGCCGATCCTTAGACAGGCCTCATCAGACGCGTCCAGGATGTTGGCAGGATGGTGTCGACAGTCGTGAGCTGCAAAGCTGAGCCTCTGAGATGGACGGAATCGAGACGAGACACGATGACGGAGAGGCGATGACGGGAGAGAGACGGAGCGGTGATGATGGTGGGAGAGATGGTCACTGGCATCGGCAAAGCGTAGGCGCTCGAGCGTGGAGAAATACTAGATACAAGAGGGTCAGCGGCGACAAGGGAAAGAAAAGAAGCAAAAAAACAGTAATAACGGTGTGCCGATCGTACGAAGACAGGAAAGGGAGTCTGTAGGGTTCTGTGATGCAAATGAGGGCGTAGGCTCCAAGAGGAAAGGCTTGTCTCAGAGGCGAGGGCTAGAAGCGGAACGGATGGATGCCACGCTGCGCCCCACGCGGCTCGAAGCCGGGCAGCTTGTCGAGCCGAGGAATGCCTGGTCGATAGAGGGCGGATTGATGAAGCTCTCTCGTATTTGCTCTTGTCTGTGGTGCAACGTGGGTGTGGGGAGGGAGAGTGAGCGGTGACGTCTTTGGTCCTGACTCGATACGAGGTGAGTATTCGTAGTCCGTGGTATAACTTATAAGGCGGGTGGGTAGCACTCGGCCCCGGCTTTGGGCGCAGGGGCATATGCTGGAGGTGCATGTATGCATGTATGTATGTATGGGTGCTTTTTCCTCCTTCTGACCACTGATGATTGTGTTTGTTTGGTCTTTGCCGTTTTCAGAAGAAGCAGTTGATGGCGTAGATACACGGTCCCTGAATCATGGCGTGCGACGTCCATCCATCCCTTTGCGACGGAAATTGACAAAAACAGCTTTCTCACCTTTCGCTGGATGGTGCGAGGGAGAGCGGCGAACTCAGCCTTGGTCATCAGGCTGTCGACGGAATCGGCGGTGCCTCGAGGCGGGCGAACGGGCGACGATGACGGGCGACGCAAGCAGTCGTAGCGAGGCGCGTGAGACCGGCTGCCGGCGTCGGTCGCCAGCAGGTTCCGTAACCGACGGAGGCTTCCCGAGCCGGAGCGGAGGCAACGGTGACGGTGACGACGTGGTGACGAGGGAGCACGGCCGAGGGGGTCGCACGTGGGATCGGGGGTGTCGATCGTCATGGGGTCGGATTTGATGTCAAGGGAGGAGGTGAGGGCGAGGCGGAGGCAGAGGGGAAAGAAGATGACGAGGGAAGGGAGGGCGAGGGGGACGGGTTGGGACGAGGGAGAGGAGGAGGATGAGGAGGAGGATGAGGAGGAGGATGAGGAAGAAGAGGGAGAGGAGGACGAAGATGGAGAGGAAGAGGAAGAGAGAGGGAAGCCAGAGGTAGATCACGTCGACCGACAAGGCGCGAATCGTTGCTGAAGATTTGATGAGCCATGGAGAAGCAGAGGGGATCATCCTTGACTGATAGTCAAGTTGTGTGTGGGGAGATGAGCCCATCCGGGGAGGGGCGATGGAGGGCTGGTTCTCTCCGTCACGGCCTTGGCACTGTGTAGGATATCACCGGCCTATCGAACTTGTATGTAGTCATTGTATTGGTGCCTACCTAGGTAGGTACGAATATGTAGGCACTTAATAGGCACTATCCATTCATCTCCAGGCCCTCTCCACGGCGTCACAAGTTCCTCGACGACCTGCCAGATCCTACCAGAGCGTCCAGACAGCCTTGGCCGGGCGGCACGGAATGTATTCATACAACGTACAGGCCCGTGCCGGACCATGCACCCGTGTCCGTCACTGTGCTCCACGACGACGCAGGGGCAAGGCAGACGCTCTGCTCGGGCTCCCGTGCATGGCAGCACTGACGCTGACCAACCTCTGACCTCCAACCTCCTACCTGTGCCCACCATCGTCGAGCTGGTCCAGTCGACAGCCGGTGCTTCTGGCCCGCCCCTCAGACCCGTCCCGACCGAGGTGGGGCGCCCTACTCCAAGCCCGGCCCCGTAAGAGCTGGCTGCGGCCCGCTGTGGGCCTCGGGCTGATGGCTCCGGGGCACGGGACGGCAGCCGACTACCCTGTATGGCCCTGAGGCTGGATGCTTAGCAGCCCGCTCCATCCGTACTATTCGTATTTGCTCCCCAATACCCAGTAAAAGCAACTCGCCGTGACTGTCCGGAGGTGGCCCGGCTCTATCCGTAGACCGGAACCCCCTTTTCTTTTCCCTTTCCCCCCGGCGGTGGAGTCCCGCGTGCAGCAGTGCAACGTCTGTGCTGAGCACATGGCATGGATGCTAGCAGTTCCGGCCTTGCAGTGCCATTGCTTCCTAGCTTGGACTTGACGTCTTCGTGGCAAAGAAAGTGCTCCGAGACATGGCAAGCTTGTTGCGTCGAAGCTTCTACGCCGACTCACCGGCTCAAAGACATGGCCAGCGGCTCTGGACGCCGCCGATCGAAATCTCACTACGGAACTTGTCCCGCCACGGCGCACCGCAGTCGGTTTCATCGTGAATCATGCAGCAGCCAGTCGGAGCCGGCGCTGCAACTTGCATACGAATACTTAGAGATCCTCTGGTGCTTGCGTATTCGTACGCCCGCCAAAGACGTCGTGTTTGCGTAAACACTCGAGAGACGTCATCGGTCTAGACCTTGGACTTGCCTGGCGTCAGCACTTGTCACGGTAGCGGCAAGCATGGGGCAATCTCTTGATCGAAGCTTGTTCATCTCAAGTCATATCTGCCGCTCACTGTAGAAACATCCGCAAATCCATGAAACAAAACACCCGGTGGCCCGGCTTACACTGCTACTGGTTGAGACCCTTGTGCGTCCCGACGGACAGCATCGATGCAAGCCAACATCATCGTCACACATGAGCCTCTATCCGCGACGATCAAGACGACAACAGCAAACGCCTCCTTCCGAGACGCGTAGCACCTGGATCGGAGAAATTCGCCAACCCCAAGTTCCGAATGGCCGGTGTCGTCTCCGGCTCCGGAGTGAGTGCATCAGTGGCCGAAGTTCTACCGACAGATGCCGCCCCGCTTCGTTCGACTTTCCATCCATCACCAGTTCACCACCAAACCTGCGGAGCTTCCATCCGGTCCGACACCAAGCTTGCTCTCTGCCACGCCTCAGAAGCTCCTCGTGCCCGAATTCGAGCGACACGACTCTCATGATATAAGCCGCCCATGGCAACTCCGGAAACCCTCCCAGGCCAGTGCTCGACCTACTCGGAATGGCTGCCAAGATGCCCCTTATGCTCGACAACGCCATGCCCGTCCACCTCCAGGACGTCGACGACCTCTTCGGCGATGACGTCGCATTATCCCTGCCTCTGAGACCTCAGCGGAAGCAACTTCTGGCTCGGCTTGACGAGCTGAGGAGTCGTGGGTGCTGCCAGTACGGAGGCTGCCCTCTCTGTTTGCTTGACGCGACATTCGACTAAAGTCTCTGCCAGATCCGTCGCCTGGTCGCGCTCGGGCACCATAGCGTCCCTGACTCCTGACGGCCAGACTCTCCAGCTTCGCTTCCTCAGGTGCGATCCCGAAAACGGCTCGTGGGAGTTGAGCGATCCCACCATCTGCGAAGCCATCAAGGGAACACCTGCGATTCCCCTCGTTCACCTGGAATGGAGCTCGACAACAAGTCCCGATCTCGCCGTCGTTGACGCCATCGGCAGGGTAGCCATTGCCAGCTTTCCCATCACTCTCAACCACCCCTTCATCACGAGGAGATGGGATGCCGACGCTGTGGATGACAGTCATGCCGTAGTTGGAAGCTTTTGGCTGCCTGTTGTCCCATCAGCTCAGCAGGTAAGCAAGACGTGCCCCTCCCTCGATCCTATTCTGACCGCTGCAGAAACAACCATACAACATCATTCACGGGCCCGCGAGAAAGCATGGAAACACATATCAGTACGAAACGTCTTTTTTGCACGCCGGCGGAACCAATCACCCGCACTCCTCCAAGAGCGCTCTGCTCTGCGTCACCATGGGCGGCATGCTCAAGATGTACTGGTCCCAAAACAACGGGAGGATAGAGGAGACGCTCAGAGAGATTGAGAGCGTAAACTCTACCGACGAGCTCGTCACGCATGCGGCGTTGGCTTCGGATAAGAGCATGTGCTCCTTGTCGCTTTGGTCCCTGCCCGGTTGCTTCTGGCGGCTAATGGTCTGGCTTCAGGGTTCTTGCTCGCCGTCATTGCCACGTCCTCGTTCACCCTCAAGCTTCTGCGGCTCGAGGTTCGATGGGCTGGTCTGGGAGTGGCGCCTGACAAAAGCGCTCTTCCGCACAATGCCCGGCTGAGCCCGGTGCTCGAGGAGACTCATCTTGCCTACACCAGTTGGCTCCACGGTGGACCGGGCCCGAATGAGATGAATCCTGACCCTTCCGCCACGGCGCTCTCTTACTTGCACATGTTGCCCTCCATCTTGGACAATCAAGGAAAGAATACGGTACCGCCAGTAATTGTGACGATCCGATCGCGGGCTGCTGCCGAAGGCTCATTCCAGACGGCCCAGAGTATTCTAGACCGATGGGAAGTGGTCGAAGACCGGCAGACGCTTCCCTCTGCTTTTGAACAGCTGGGAAATCGTCGAAACAGCATCTCGCTGGATCTGCCCAACGTGACGGTGCTGCGAAAGCTGGAACCCATCCTCATCAACAAGATTGTGATTGGACTCCAGACGATTCAGTTTGGCAAGATGCTGCTGCTGACCATGTCGGACGGGACCGTCGAGTACCGGGATCGGTATTCCTTTGAAGAAATGTTTACCGCCGAGGACCTGACGAGGGTCATGAATCTGCGCCAAGTCGGCTGGACTCTGGCCGACATTGGACCTTGTACGTATGCCGTCTCGGTTACGACGTCTCCGGTTATTCTGACGGCTGCCAGGCCAGCAGGTTGCGTTTTCGCCGACGCAGTGCTCCATGGTGCTGCTGGGCGACGACGGAAAGCTGCGGTGGTGCAAGTTGCAATATTCCATGGGCGATATTGGCGATTCTATGCAAGACGGTGTGTTTCCCAGAGCTCGTGTGCGGCAATAGACGGCTGACGGACAAGACAGTCCACTACGTCGCCACCATTGCCGGCTTGGCGGTGACGGCGGCCTCTGCGATATGGTATCAGAGCAACTACGACGATATGCTGGCGGTGGTGCAGCCACTGGCGAGTAAGAAGAGTGAGATGGAAAGCCCGTGGAATATGCACGGGGAGTACACGCTAAAAGAGTTGACAGAGTTTACGCAGGAATGGGTCAGCGAGCTCATCCGTATCTTGAAGATCCAGGTGGATTATTCTGAGGAGATGCATCACGATACTCTTATGCGGAATTCGCCGTTGCAATCATGCCTCAGCATCATGAACAGCCTTGGATTTCGAGGAGTCGCACGGAAGCGGTCTTTCCAGAGCAAGTTTGCATGGGTCAACTTGAACGTGCGAAACGTTGTGGTGCTGATTACGCTGGCGAGCAATACTCCGGTCACTGTCCGGGATAAGATGAGTCCACTCGACGAGCACGGTGAGGCGAGGCATGTCCCGGGGCGAGATGGTTTCGACTGACGCGGCGAGCTGCAGAGGTGGTGGACGCGCTGACGGGGTGCGTTCAGTGGTCTCTCGACCTCCTGTCCTGGCTGGCCGACAGCCTGTTTGGGCTCCTGATGGACCGAGACTTTACGCAGCGACTGGCGCCGCAGCGGTTCGCCGAGCTGGCGTCGTACCTGCAGGACCGCAACGAAGTGTCGCTACACCTCATCCTCTGCTCCAGCAGCCGGAGCTTCCTGTCGGCGCTGTGCCGGCGGGTGTCGCACCTGGAGCAACTCAGTAACAAGGCCATCGAGTTTTACGGGCGCCAGGCGGGCGGTCCGGATCAGGGCAACGGTGGGCGGCTGATGGTGCCGCGGTTGCAGCAAGCCTACCTGAGGCTGCAGCAGGTGACGACGAGCAGCCAGATCAACGTGAGCGAGTTTGAGAGGCTGCTCAACACGCTGGCTTCCGACATCCGGCAGGCCTACCAGACGATACTGCCCAACCGAATCAAGAGCGGACCCAACCCGCCGCAGGGCAAGCAGCTGGAGGCGGCCATTAAGACGGCGCAGGTGCAGTTCGAGGTGGGCGCGCTGCTGACGCCTTCGCCTCCCATGGCGTTTTTGCCGGTGCTGAAGAAGCTGTTTGGACACGATCTGGCCGCTTTCCGGGCGCAGACGGACCCGTCGTCCATCTTCTTCTCGGACTTTGAGCTGATAGGAGTGCTCGATGACGACATAAGCCTGGCGGCTCGCAAGGCCAGCGGCGTCGAGTTGGATCTCTTCCGAAAGGTGGAACTCAGGAGGGACACGCCGGGGCAGGTGGTGAGGCGGTGCGCCCGGTGCACAGCCGTCATGGAGGACGTGTACGTGGGCAAGGCGGGCTTCTCGTTTATCCTCAGCCAGCAGCGGCGATGTTCATGCGCGGGCCATTGGGCGCTGCCGGCGGATGCGAAGACGACGAGGTAGTATCACGAGGCTTGCACGGTTGGCGTAGATGTTGTGTTGTGAAGGATGATTATGAGGAGCGTATGTATGAGGATCTTTAACACTTTAGCCCTACAGGGAAAGCGAATACATTCGTACATACGAACATGTGGTTCAATAGAGGCAGAAAAGGGGGTTGTCGACGAGATTGCGTGATTGAATACGGACGGAAATAGCACACGCTGCCCCAGATGCATGATGGACCGACCGATCAAGGCCAAGCTACTGCAGGGCATTCACAAGATGATCGGCTAGCGGCCGAGATCGCCTAGCGCCAGGGGATCCAATGCGATCAACAGCGCGGGCCCCTTTTACAGGGCAGGCAAACAAGGTGTACAGTACCTAGGTATCTGGGCGGCCAACGAGGTGATGGGAGATGGGAGGGATTGTGTGACGTGTTGTTGGCGCGAGAGAGAGGGAGGGTTGGTGGGCTTTGGATGTGGTTCGTCGGGGTGGCGCCGAGGTTGGATTGTTTGCCTTGTTTCTTTGTGTAGGTTGTTCTCGGGATGGGGGATCCGTCTACCTATTCAGGTACCCAGAAAGGAGAATGGGGATTGGCCGACATATGCCTTTGTTGTTGCAATGGCCAAGTCGTTGTTGTCTTTTCGTCACATGCTCGGTTTATTTGGCATGGCTTGTAATTACACACGAATGAATACAGGATGGGATTTGAGTCGAGGTGGAAAACAAACGAAGCATCTAAAAGAGTGGATAAAGGGGGGGGGGGGGGGAAGGGGGGTGCTAGTTCTTTTTAAAAACTGGGGGGCCTTTCCTATTCCAGAAAGGGGGGGGGGTTGGGGGGAGGGTTTTTGGGGGACGAGTTTAATTTTCCGGGGGGGGGGGGGTTTATGGGGCTGGGGGGGGGGGGGGGGCGGGGGGTGGTGTGGGGGGGGGTGGGGGGGGGGGTAGGGGTGAGAGTGTGCAGTGTGGTAGGCGCGGAGGGTGGATGGTGTTAGGGGTGGGGTTTGGAGTGTGGTTGGGGGGTGTGAGTGTGGGGGGTTTTCTTTCTTTATGCTGGCTGGTTGTTCCAATAGTTGTCATGGGCTATCGTCTCTCTGTTGACTTGCCCTGACCGGCCTGCTGTTACATAGAGCGTGTTTTGTCGATATATCGATGATCCCATGTTCCTCCTATCCAATGGCCCGGCTAGGATGACCGGTTAAACTAACGTTATCAGACGATTGGCCGGATCCGGATAGGAGTGGGGCGAGCAGCTCGATTGCGGGGTGGACTTCCGGGACCCTTACGTAAGCGCCGGCACCGATATGACGGCTACGGGGTACAGTGTGATTGCAGTGATGGCGCGTACTGTGCGCCCGACGACGAAGCGCCAAGGCATCCGACAAGGGCAGGTCGAGCGGATATAGCCAGGACGGGCAGGTGGCGTGGGGATGTGCTGAAGATTAACGTCTTGAGTTAATGGTTGAGGGATTGAGCGAGGGCTGGAGAGGGAAGGGGCCGCAGGTTGGGCCTGTTGGGGAGATTGGACGGCGATTTGTCCTGTTAGCTGCAGGCTGTATGACGACTCACGAGTTGCTGGTATGCTATAGGCAGGCTATTCACATATTGTCAGGGACGGAACGGGGCGAGAAGTCTATTCGAGCGGATGGGAGCAGGGCAGGGCGCCTGTTTGAGCCGAATATCCCGCTGGTGGAGAAGACCTTGATAGACTGTTGTGAGGGTGAGGGTGAGCATCAGACGGGCGGATGGACGAGGGCAGCGGTAGAAGCCGGTGCTCGGGTCCGGCAGACGGGATATTTCTCCAGGAGAGACTGCAACGGGGATATAGCATGTGTGTCTGTATGTACGCGCGCATGGCCTGTCTGCACGTGCATGGCAGGGCGTGGCATGAAGTGGCAGGGCGGAGCAGGGCATGGCGTGGCATGGCAGGCAGTGAGTGGCAGTGAGTGGCAGTGAGTGGCAGTGACAGTGGCAACCGTCGTCGACGATGATAGCTGAGGCATTCAATAATGACAAACGCAGCTGACTCTCGTGTCTCAGGCCGTCGAAATAGGCTGATGGGCCAAAAGGGGGGCGGGCCGGAATCGAGGGCCGAAGCCGGCGCGGGACAGTGTGAGTTTGCACGTGGAGGCTGTTATCAGTCATCCTTCTTATCAGTCATCCCAATCTTGTGGGTTTTTTTTTGTTTTTTTTTTTCTTTTTTTTTTTT
>NJES01000327.1:0-20664 GCA_002591395.1 Ophiocordyceps camponoti-rufipedis | reverse complement strand
CCTCGGCACCTCAGACCTCAGTCAAGCGCCGCTCGACGCCCTTCTCTCAGCCGCTGGCAGCGTCTGGGCTGAGAACGCGACGGCTGTGACCTGGCCGTTTCAACCTGTTGTCGACGGCGACCTCATCCCGGACTTGCCGTGTCGGTTGGTGCGCGGTGTGAGCGATGGTATTGCTCTGCTAACGGGGTTTTGCTCGCATGAGGGCGCGGGCTTTTTGGAGAGGGGAGAGGACTTTAAGGCTTTCTTTGGGAATCTTATTCCTGGGATTGATATGGTTGGTCTTGAGGAGCTTTATCCGGTGGATATGATGACGACGACGGTGACGCGTGCGCAGCTTGCGTACGGAGACTTTGCTTACATCGCGCCCGTGTTGCATACAGCCTGCTGTCTGGCTCGGGCTGGTGCTCGGGTCTACGTGTACGAGTACAGCGCGATTGCTTCTCCCCTCTCAGCCGCCTCGCACGGCGACCACATGGCCGTCTCCGCGTGCGAAGCCGAGATCCTACGGGGCCGGCCGGGGCTCGCGGCCGTGGGAGCCGGCATGGCGGAGCGGTGGACGGCGTTTGCGGCGAGTGAGCGGGGGGAGTTGGATGAAGCGGTTTGGCCTGTGTTTCGCCCTTTTTCTGAGGAGGGAGGGGACGGTGATGAGAGGGCTGGGGAGGTGCTTGTTTTTGGAGAGGGGAATGATGAGGCGGATGGGGGGGGGGAGGCTGGTGTGACGGTTAGGGTGAGGAGGTTGTCGGCTTTGGAGAGGAGGAGGGTTCGGTTTTGGTGGCGGTGGATGCATCTTAGTGAGGGGATGGGTTGGGAGGCGAGTGTGAGGGGATAGCTCGTGTTGTTGGTATTACCATGGGTGTTGTCGGGAGAGATTCCGTTCATCTTGGAGGGGGAGAGATGCTAGTATGAGGAATCATTACATGTAAGATGTAAACAAGTTCTGAAGGATTAATAGAGACACGGGATGATTGGCTTGTCTCGCGTGCTCGTATATATTAGATGCCAAGATCGACTCCGTGACGGATCATTCCAGTTCAAAGTCCTCGACGGTACATGAAATTGGTCGATCTCGGAAGCTTGCTGCATGTAGGTTCTTGAGGATGCGGGTTGCTCCTATATCGGGCTTTGAGAATGCTTAAGGCTGTTGCCACTTAAAAGCTTCATTACATTTGAACTTATCACGCATAGGATCGTTCATAAGTATTGGTCTTGAGGAGTCAATGTCGGCAATCTCGTATGTACACGAGTGACAGGCATTCCCTTTACCTCAAGTTTGATGGGGCGTATTGGTGACAGGGGGATACATACTGGTGCCTATAAAAAGCCCCCTTCTCCTCGTATCCTCGCTGCATTCTCACCGCCTTCTATCCGTTGCCAACATGAAGATCACAGCCGTCATCCTCGCCCTTGCCAGCGCTGCCAACGCCGCCGCTTCGGCGTGGAAAAACTCCAATCCTATGGAAACCTGTCGTCGGGGCCAACCCAGGCTACCATGGGTGGAGGCTTCGGAGGTTTCTGGGTTGACACAAGACTGCGGTTACTGGGATTTCACCGAGAGTGAATGCGGAACTGAGCGATACTGCGAGGCCTATGACGATGGCGTGAAAATAGAGAAGACGGATTTTCTGTTCAGGAACATGAAGGAGTGTTTAGATGCCCACGAGCCCAAGCCTTCGAAACCACGTGGCGAGCCGGCCCGGGGGAAGAAGCTGCCTTGGAACTCCTACATGTCGCCCTTGTGTGATCATGGCCCCGGCTCTGTGGTCGAGAGCCTCTGCGGCACCTACTACTACTGCCTTGGCTTTGCTAAGAACTCGATTGGCAAAACGGACGGGAGGTTCGACAATGTGACGCATTGCCTTGACGCTCATGTGCGTGCGCCGCGGCGCGCTTATAGTGTAAGTCGTGGGATGTGGGACGATGAGGTTGATGCTGACGTTGTGTAGTCTGCTCTATGTCAGCTTACTGAGATAATGAGAATGAAGAACAGGGATCAGCGCGGTCGTTGATGAGGTGGAAGTGTGTGAGGAGTCTGCGAGATGGAGTTGTGAAGGGGGAATTGGTGTTGAGACTTGGGGGAGACGAGGGGAAGGATTGGAGCTTGCTTGCGGATGCAGGGTCGAATGCATTCGTCTTTCAGTTGTCTGTATATTTGTAGTTACAATGAATTGGAAGCGGAACCTTATGTATGGAGCAATTGGCAAGGGCCTTACCTACGTACATATAGGCATTATAAAAAGGGGGCTTCATGAGCTCTGCAGGGTGGATAGAGGAGCGTGTAGTGTAAGTGATCTGGAGTAAGGCAAACGTTAGATGGTTATGCTAACGCGTCGTTGGGTCTGTTATGTGGCAGTTGCTTTAGCACCGCAAGGCAGCGGACGCTTAATGAGATGGAGATGTGGTAGGAGAAGAGCTGTTATGGAGAGCTATTTGTACCATTTAAAGTATCCTGATCTCGACAGCAGAAGAATCCAAGTTTAAGCTCACAACTGTCGTTTCCGTAGAGTGCAGAGAGGACTAAGATGTAGAGGTCCGTGGGCCGAAGGTTTGCCATTGCTTGCTCTTATGGGCTTTGCTTAAATAACTAGGTCAGTTACGGCTTTCGAGAAGTCTGGAATCTTGAGAAAAGCTCGGCGTACGTGAATCCGTGAAAAATGGGTGCTTGGAATTGCTCCCTGTTATGGATCCAAATACTGGAGCAAGGCAGTTGTCACTAAAATCAAGAGCTCAAGAAGGTGATGCATCCCTGCTGCATCTGGACACGCTGGATGACGATATCACATTCAAAGTTAGTACCGCGTCTCGGACCTTCTTTGAGAAACATGAAGATCACTATTGTCATCCTTACTCTCGCCTCTGTGTCCTTACCTAGACTCGGGAGGCTTGAGGGAGGTGTATTGCGGCACCTATATTTACTGCACGAGCTTTGATGGCAGAATGGCTACGTTGGGCGATCCGGATGAGGAGTATCAGAGCGCTCAGGAGTGTTTTGATGCTCATGAATAGCAGCCTACAGGCGCCCTTGATGTAAGTCTATCAAGGTCAGTTGTCGGCGGGTTGAGGCCAGCGCAGGCGTACATGTAGTCCGTATTTGGCCAACTTCTTCAGTTGAAACGGCAGGTTGAGAAAGACTAGGAGTGGAAGTAATACGTGAAGAGAGGGGGCAGAAGAGAAGGATTCGAAAGGAACAAATGGATTAGATTGTCCCGTCTTCGCATTGTTTATCTTATACCTCGTTGCCTAGCAACTACTGTGCTGTTATCGTATACAGTGGGAGCAATTCTTGTCAGTCAGACTGGGCTTCGGGGCGAGCTGCTTGAACACTTCACTGCTGAACGGCTGAGGTTGTGAGCGCGGTTGAGGGGTGACTCCCTGAATATCAGAAGAGCAACTGTCGATGAAGCGACATTCAAAGGTAAAGCATTCGGGGAATCAATATGCAATCTTGAGTAGTGACGGAGCTCTGGGTTATGATGAGTTCCAACCTCGGATCAACCCCACGCCAAGTACTCGCACAAAGTTCAAGCTACGTGTAACAGTAGACCTCATCAGTCTTAAGGATCATCGTATCGTACATTCCCGTCACCCAGACATATCTGATTCGATTCCGTATGAGAAGGTTTCCGGTGCTTGGCGTGGACAAGCAACTTCTATAATCTTCAAGAGTACACATATATAAAGGACATCACGTTTCGTCTCTTCCTCTCTTGCTGCAACGCTTCCGCCCACATTCAACAAGATGCAGATCACATCCACCATCCTCGCCGTCGCCGCCGTCGCCGCAGCTCTTCCTGGCAGGGAAGCGGCGGATCCCCGAGATTTTCACCTATCGCAAGAGGAGGGTTTCTTACGCTGTCGCAAGGGACTGTCCAAGCTCCCATGGAAAGAGCCCGGATTTTCGCACGTTAACTGCAGCGATTCTCAGGGATACTCGGAATTGGATTGTGGAACTCAGATATACTGCGAGGCCTTTGACGATGATTTTGAAAAGACGGACAAAAAGTTCCCAAGCGTTAAGGCCTGCTTCGACGCCCATGAGAAGAAGGATGAGCGTCAGCCGTCTAGGTCGTCTCCTACAGCTCAGAAACTGCCTTGGGATGGCTACATGTCGCCACTCTGCAATTCGGAAAAGTATGGCATCGGCGAGGTAGTTTGCGGGACTCATATTTACTGCATGAGCTTTCATCCACAAGCGCCACTGACCTGGGGGAATGACGGCAAGTACAAGTCCGACAAGGAGTGCTTTGATGCCCACGAGCCGGCCTCGGGAAATTCTACGCCGGTATGTTCATGTCAGCAGAGTCTTTGAGCTGTTGACGCTGATTTTGGGCATACAGACGGTCTATTGCCAATCGATCATGTTGGGAATATTTACTGAGAATCCGCCGCCATATGTTTCAAGATCGGGGTAAGCATGGTGGCGAAGAATGAGAAATGGGGGGGGGGGGTTGAGAGTAGTCTTTGTCTGTAGTTATGTTTGCGATTAGATAGAATTCTTGTTGTCAATGGGGCTAGAATGGTTACATGTAGAGCATCAAGTTTCGTAACCGCTATTGGAGCCTAGTCTATCATTGCACGAGATATCAAGGTAAGATGCGCACGTGTGCGAGAAACAGTCTCTAGCCATGGATGCGAGATTGATCTTTATCCATCAGAGCCTCTATCGCTTTGTATCACGCCTTGATGCTTGGCCGCGAATGGGTATTTACTGTTGCAGCGAGCATCGTTGCAATCGGACCTTGTATTCTGCCCCGATAACGGAGGTGGCATCAGCTATAAGAAAGCGATTTAACTATATCAATTATTGGTAATATGGTAGGTCATTCCGTCTCGCTCATTATTAAAGGTTTGCGAACCGTGACTTTGAGTGTCAAACTGCTATCTTGAAGCAACAGATTTGGATTACTGAATCCAAGGGCATCTGCATGCATCCGTACTTCGTTGACCCTATTCTTTCAATCACTATCTCTCTTCTTCCTGACCGGTCTCCTCGCGCTAGCAGGGGCTTTCCCTGACCGCAACTATCTTCAGAGACATCCGTCTTCCGCAACTGCACCTGACGACATATCTCAACTGACATTAAGGGAGTTGTAAAGGATTTCGTATGAATACATAAGGTTGCTTGGTCCTTTCGTCTAGTTTAATTTCCTCCGATTCAACGCGCAACAGTAAGCGACACCATGGGCAGCCTCCCAAATGCCTCCTTCTACGACAAGCTTGATGCCTCTCGTGTCCCAGATCACTTCTCTCGATATCCTGTCGCCATCAGCGTCGCAGCGGCCAAGGTCGAGGCCGCCCTTGACCGTGTTGACATCGAAGCCTCTGAACATAACACGAGAGAGCGGCGTCGGGCAGTGATCCGCCATTCGAATTCTCATGGCAATGCCTTTGCCATCTGTCATTGCTCTGCTGAGCCTAGAAGGCTGGTCCTTCTGTCCAGCATAGTCGAGGTCCTGTGGATTCACGATGGTAATCAGCCCTGTTTCTCAAAGCTGGTCAACGACTAACTTCTTCTTTAGACGTGGCGGAAGAACTCCATCACAATCAAGTTTGCTGACGACGTTCATCACATATGGAACTCTACTGATCTGTTCAGGCCTGCCACGAGCACGACGTACTTGCCCAAGTTATTCGACTAGATATCCAGCCGTCGGACCGTTTCGAAAACATCCGACAGCGTACTTTGGCTCCCCTTCTTAGGCAAGCCATCGACATAGATCCAGAGGCGGGGCCCGTCCTCGTGGAAGTGCTTCGAGATTATATAAAGACGTTTGACGATCGAAACCATGATTTCTCTACCATGGCCGAGTACATGCCGTTCCGCATAAATCATTGCGGATACTGGTGCGTTTGAAGCCTGCGAGTAACGGACGAGCTGACGATACTAGGTTGTCATCATACTTTATCCGCTGGGGCGTGGGAATGACCATGAGTCCCGAGGATTACAGCTCTATCCGCGAGTACGACATTGCCATGGGCAACATCCTCGGTTTGACCAATGATTACTTTAGCTGGAATGTTGAAAAGTCCCAGCCGACGGACCGGATAAGGAATGGCGTCAGAGTGTTGATGAAAGAGCATGGTATCAACGACGATGCCGCCAAGACGCTGCTCCTGGGCATCATCGTCGAACAAGAGACCAAGGCTGCCAGGCTCAAGGAGGAACGCTTGAAGAAGCCTGTTTCGAGGGAGGTTGAGTTGTATATGGAGGATATTGAGCTGTTTGCCAGTGGCAGCTGCTACTGGCACGCGACGGCGCCGCGGTACAAGATTTTCGAGTGAGTTGGTGGCAGACAAGGCGTGGATCGAGATGATGTTTGTCAGCTCATGATTCTCTTCGGCGGCGGCGATGATGCCATCGCCATCGTCATCCCCTAGATGTTGGTTAGTTGGCGCTTTAGCATACATACAGCAATGCTAGTTGTTCGCCTTGAGGTCTCCCGGATACTGCACCCGACGAAGGAACGACTTGTTCAGCTCGGAGATATCCTTGACCCCTACGAATCCCATCGAGATGTCCAAGTCGGCCAGCAGACCTGCCAGCACACTATGAGCCCCCGCCGTCCCGTTGATGCCCAGCCCATAAACCACTGGACGACCGACAAAGACGGCCTTGGCGCCTAGAGCCAGGGCCTTGATGATGTCCGTCCCCGTTCGGATGCCGGAGTCGAACATGACTGTGATTTTGTCCCCGACGGCTTCGACGATGTCTGGGAGCACTTCGAGACTGCCGACTGCCCCGTCTAGCTGTCTGCCTCCGTGAGTGCTGACGACGATACCATCCATCTCGTACTGAACCGCACGCTTGGCGTCTTCAGGGCTCAGGATGCCCTTGAGCACAATCGGGCCGCTCCAGAACTTGCGCAGGGTGGCGAGTTCAGACCAGCTGTGGCTCCTCTGGGGGAAAGCCTCCGGGATCCAGACCTTGGAGGCAGCAACCGGGTCCTGTTCAGGCGTACTGTTGAGCCTGCTCCTCAGAACCGGGTCCGAGAAGCCTACAGCGTTGCCGATGCCGACGGAAAAGGGGGAATTGGCCGTGTCGATGTCAAGCGGTCGCCAGCCCAAGGTCCAGGTGTCGAGCGTGACGACCAGCACTTCGTATCCGTTGGACTTGGCTCTCTTTAGCATGGAAGCCGTCATGTCGTCGCTCTTCGGCCAGTATAGCTGGAACCACTTTGGGCTATATGGTATAGCTTTTGCAACTTCTTCGATGCTGCTTGTGGAAGCGGTGCTGAGCGTATAAGGGACGTGAAGCGCTGCACAGGCTCGGGCGGTCCCGGGTTCCTTGTCAGGGTGGTAGATGCCGTGGACGCCGATAGGGGCCATGATGACGGGAGAATCTGTCTCCATCTTTAGCTCTCTCCTTACGCTTTCTGTGTATTAGAGAAACAAACCGTAAGTTTTCCCAAAAAGAGTGACGCTCAGGTTCCTCGGGTTAGTAGGCCTTAGAACCCTCGGCACAATCTTCCACTGGCGGAAGCCGAGCCGGTCGGCATCCATGGTTGCTCCCTCGCCAGCCGAGCCTCTGATGTAGTTGAACCCTTTCACCGTCATGGCCTTCCGGGCCGTCTCTTCCAACTTGTTGGGGTCAGTCGGTACGATAGGGAGCTTCCCTTCATTGACTCCCGCTTCCAATAGGTCCCTGAGGTAGCGCGCGTATGGCGTCGACTTGTCCTTTATTTTTAGCTTTGCATTGGTGCCTGGTCGGTTGATGGCATAGGTCTTCTCAAAGGCCCGTAGGTTCTCGTCACTGATCAGGGCCCACGAGAGCGACGAGAGCAGGATGACAAGCAAAGCGGTGCGAGCCATGACGTCGAGAATCCGGCAATCCGTCTCTTGAGGAAAGAAGGCGTTTTCTCACTCCGGTCGAGCGGGTTTTCAAGCCATATGTAGTCCCGGGGCTTTATCACCGCCTGTAAGAGGCATCCGCTCAAGGGCCCAAGACAGACCAACCAAAACTATACATAACTCGAAGACTGGAGGACACATGGCCTAGTGCGGTGGGGTAGAGATAGGATAAAAGAGACCTCTTCGCTCTCCTTTCTTCTTCACTGCCTGTCCACTTCGAGGATGGCTTGTTGTGATGGACACCCGGGGGCAGGCATCCTGATCAGCAGACCAAGACCTCATCCTGAGGGAAAGAGAGCCATCCGCAGGGTCCATGCACGTGTGCCCGAGGCGTGTCCCATCAAACGCTGCTGGCGTCGACTTAAAGGCATGGTCTTGGCCGGAGCCGATCCATTACAGAGTGTTCCAGGTCTGAGACCTGCTGCATCGCCATTGCAGGAAATGTTGGAAAATACACTTCAACACGTGCTGGCCTCTGGGTGTCCATCGGTCTAGTTTCCCCAGGCTCTGTGGTATGTCTCCCAGCCATGGTGTCTTTGTATCTCGGCATTCCTCGCAGCAGCATGAAAGTGATTCTGTTGTACAAATGACTGTTGTAGTTGCTTCCTGACCCGGGCTAATGAGCGTACATGTATCAATTTGCGCTGCAGGAGTTCTGCGGTCCCTAAACGACGGAGTGGATGATGCTCGCATCCGAACTGGGATTGCTAATGTGATCGGTGACGACCAGCGAACACCGGCTACTGTATGTTTTTTTGTTGTCACTCAAATGGCAGCCTGTGACAGCGTCTGCGGTAGTATTTCTTTTTACTGTAACTGTTTCGGTCCCGCCCGTAGGCCTACCAAGGAGTAGAAACAGGCCTTCCTTTAGTCTGGAAACAAGATGTAGAAATAGTATCCAGCGGGTGGTCAGTGGCATTGAATGCGACTGAACGATGCTACTGCATTATCACATGAGGTTTACATTGCTATGAGCTTCTGTTGCAAGCGCAACGACTTGTAGCAATTGCACGACTGGCTGCGTATCTTCTCGTACGAGTTACTTGAGCAGATGACGGCAATTCTCAATTCTAAACTACAGTCAGTAGCTGGAATCCGTCCTCTTCTTCTCCTGTTCTTGCTAGAGACCCTTACGGGCCGCAGTCCGCCTTGCATGAACTAGCCTACAACCTCGTAGGGCTGAATATCAACGACTTACGAATAGTGACAGTTAGCCTTGCAAAGCCAAACGTCGATCGTCGAGTCAACGTATTTAGGTCCGCCTTGCATGACCTAGCCGACACATTCGTCGGGCTAGTCAACAACGACTCAGTGACAGTCAGCCTTGCAAAGCCGGTTTGCCGGCACACGTCAAACATGGTGCCATGAGTGGTAGGCATCCCGGAAAGTGCGCCGATTGTTTGTCTGCCGAGTCGGCGGCAGTGCACAAGCTCGACTCGTCGGTCCTGCTTATGGAGACTGTAATGATATATAGGACGGAGTTGGGCATTGTCTCTAGAGAACCAGATGTTGAGCTTCTTTGCAGACACGATACAAGCCTTCTTCCCTACCGTCTCTCTCTGCTTTCCAAACAACTCAAGATGCTTGTCAAATGGGCCACTATGTCGGCCCTTGTATGCCTGCAATGGCCTACAGTCATCAACGCTGGCGACAAGAAGAGTAAGGGCGGCTTCAAGGTCTCCGTGCCAGGAAGCGACATAGTCTCGAAGCTGTGCAGGAGATTGCGCGGGAGAATGTGACGGAGGGGGTCATGACGGATCATCAAGTGTTCAACGCTTCGGCCCAGATTTACCAAAATATGTGTTCATCCCTACTGGAGCGCAAGGGTTCAATTATCGAGGAGAAGAAAGGGGCCGCAGAAGAGTATGTGCGAGCAGAGATGAAGAATTTCGACCCGGTGTTCGGCAATAAGACCCTGCAGATGTTCCTCAGCGGTAATCGACCTCGCCGGCCACGTTCCCCATATCCTCGCAGGAGGAACTCTCCTCGCCAGAAAATATCTAGAAGGGGTCTGCTCGCAACACTCACAGATGTCTATCTTGAAGTCGACAAGGAATATGAGGATGTCCCCGAAGATGAGATCGTCCGGAAAATCCGCGAGAGACTTGAGAAGCCCCTGTCCTATAACATGACTGAAATATTCCAGGCCATCCAGAAACATGTCTCATATCTTCCGTCCTGCCGGATTCAAGATGCCCAGTCCGCCGATCAAAACCGCGACGCAAGTGCTCTCATACAGATCTGCAGGCCAAGCCTTAGCCTCGATGTACGCCTCGGTCCGTCACGGAGTTTTATCCCCACGACGAGAACCCAACCCCAAGGCCCAATCTGTCAGTGGACTTGATCCGCCAGGGGTTTCCTTGGTGGCACCGACCAAGCTGCCGCTGAATTACTAGCGGAAAGATGGTGGCTTCAGTGAGGGAATTACACACGGTCAGGAAGACCACTGCTAACAGAAGAGGAAGAAAGAGGTGGTCGAGTCGGGCCTCGACTCTGTTAGAATCAGTACACACCGTCAGTTCTCCGCATCAAAGACATCAGACTCGCTCATAGCTGTCAAGTTGAGCCCGCGAAGCCGAGACTCGACGAAAGAGGCCACACCGTCCACTGGGGTGGTAGTTGAAGACTGTAGCACTTGAGTGAACTGAGCTATTATGAAGAAAGGGGCCAATAGAATGAAGCAAAGACGGCGATTGAGAAATCGACATGTTTTCATCGGCTTCGATTATGTAGTAAGCCACAGATATGATGAACGGAGGGCAAACGGGCTTGAGCGCTTAAAGATCCAGAGTCAAGCCGGCGTGACTCGTCGAGTCAGATGACAAGTCCCTCGTAGATGCTGTTGGTGGAATCTTGGCTGGATCCGTTTGTACCATAGCAGGTGCTGAGTCCAGGGAAGCGGCTGGGCGACGACGCCATAGACAGTAGCTGTGACAAGAACAGTAACTGCATACGCGTTCTCAGAGTTTCACTGACGTTTACGTACGTGAGTGGGATTACAAAGTGCAAGTTTGTTTGCTGCCTGTTCACTGAACATCAGCGTGTTCACAACCTACCTGTAAACGCTTCATCACATCTCGCATTCACCGACTGAGAAGAGGCATGAATCACTCTCGACACAGCATCACAGCTCTTCAGAGCCGTTGTTCACTCATTCAACCCTGCTTCACTGCTGCTGCGTCGTCGACTATAAAAAGGCCAGGTTTGCTCTCCGTCTTTCTGTTTTCTCATTCTCAATCTCAACCTCTTCTCTCACAAGCGATAACCTTCATCAGAACCAGCATTTTTTTCCCCCGATCTCTTTACCCCTCATCCTTTTACGCAACAAGTCTTGCCTCAAGACGAAAAGAAGAAGAAAGCCCCGGACGAGACAACAAGCGACGCAAAATGTGTCAGGAAACGTACATGTGGTACCGCTGCAGCTACTGCGGCGATAGGGTCATCGAGGCCACGACTGTCCGCGTGCCATGCGCAAGGGCTATAGAGCTGAACCCCCGGCGACCTCGGATGATGTCTTGCGGTGGGATCCTCCGGATCAGGTGGCAGGAGAAGGACGCACCAGCCAATACCACCTGCAGGGAATGCTGGCAGCGAGCTGCGAGACGTTGAGTTGGAGGAAATGACGGGCTGACTGAGGTCTGGCGAGTGTGGCCGTCATTTGGACGGAGAGATGGAGGGAGGGCGAGAGGATGGTCTGGGTCTTGTTGAGGGAGAGCTGGTTGCTTTGGTTGCTGGATCGTCTCGGCTTTGTTATTCGCTTGACTGGCACTTTGTCAGTCTCTCTTTAGTATGAATTGCTATTCTTCCTTCATGGTCTCCTGTGCCTCCTCAAGTCCCCTGTTATTGATGTAGTGTCTGCTTCTTTGCTTTAGCCCACTGTAGACTCTGACAGCGGTAGTTTTCCGAGGTCCTCTTCTTTCAGCATTCTAGAGCCTCGCCGAGTTGAGATAGTATCCAGTACGTTTCCATTCATTTACGGCTGTGTGGCATCACCGGCATCGGAGGCAATGGGGACGGAGACGGGCCGGAGGAAAAGTGGGTCACGGGCGGTAACTCGGAGGGATGCCGGCTGGTTTCGGAGAGTTGCTGGGATTATAAGAGACAATGCCATCTTTCTCAGAAAGACTCACGTGTTCTCCTTGTTGTTCTCCGAGCGTTGGCTCTATGGTTAAGCATGACGTCGGCAATCTCCCCGTAAACTGTGCACATGTGACTGATGATGGTGAACTTGGCATTACTCAATTCTAACCTGGGTCGATTCAAGCCTATGTATACTTGCTTTATTCGTATGGCTCTCGGATCCAGCCGTCGTTATCTCGAGAAGTCCGCCTCTGCATGAATCAGGGGTAATCAGATGATGTCTCAACACGAACCCATCGCTGGCGGAGAACAAACGAGCTCCTCAGTGCTTTCTTGCTCATTCCATCCCATGCACAAAGACGACATTCGAAAGACACGAGACCAAACACGGAGAGTCACACTGCAGGGCCGACTCATCGACGCGTCATCAGTCTTTTTGTAGCGGCAGCTTATCATGGGCAAGGGAGATTGCGTTACGAGGCTGTCGTAGAGTGGCATAAAAGGGGATCTACGCGCATCCGCAACGCGAGTTGACGGTGGATGGGAATGGTATTGATGGATGCCACTACATGTATTCACGATACGCACCGAACTCATCCCGTTCTACCATCTACTTCACCACAATGTCGAGCCACAGCCTCATGACCAGGCTCTTGGCCTGTCTCACCCTCTTCTCCATCGTTATAGCCACAACTCAACAGCCAGCACACACACCCGACAACAAAACCGGTTCCCGACCATTCTGGGCCATTGCCCACCGCGTCCTGGACAGGGCCGGCGTCAAAGCCGCCATGCACCACGGCGCCAACGCCATCGAGACAGACGCCAGAGCCTGGAAAGGTCAGGGCTGGTGGGCTGACCACGACGGCTTGATCTGGAGCAGCGGCGACAAGATGAAGGACCTACTCACCGCCGTTGCCGACGCCCGCCTCGCAGGCAAGCCCATCGGCTGGGTCTGGTTCGACCTGAAGGATCCAGACGAGTGCGGCGCTGATGAAGCCGTCTGCAACATTGAGACTCTGAGGATGATGGCTCGCAGCATCTTGCAGCCTGTTGGCGTCAGATCCCTCTGGGGCTTCTCAGGTCCGGATGCCAAAGGTCGTGCTTTCAACGTCATCCGTGACGGCCTCAATGAATACGAGGCCATCGGCATCGACGGGCTGGGCAAAGGCTTGGTAGGCGAAGGCGGCATCAGTGTTGACCAGGCAGAACGAATCTTCGAGCAAGGGAGACACGTCGACTTGTCTCAGCGCGTATGGACAAAGGGCTACGCCTTGCCCGGTCTCAAGATGGGCAGCTGCAATAGCAGCGAGGTCGACGCCCACAGCATGGGCATCTGTCCGCAAGTCCTCCGAGGGATCCAATCCAAGGCCTTTGGCAAGGTATTCGCGTGGACGGTATCACATGGGAATCGCGCCGAGGCTACCAGTCTCATGAACGCGGGCGTTGACGGCCTCATTTACGGCTTTGTGATGAGCGATTACGCTGATGATGCTGAATCTCGGGCTGCGTTTAAGATTCTTGCGGATTGGGTCCATGACAAGACCAATCATCGGTACTTTGCGACGGTGAACGATAGGCCGTGGTGATGTAAGGGTTGGGCTTATAGTGGTTGAGTTGTTACGGATTTGTTGATTGAGTCCCCAACAGCCGCGGAAACAGATGAAGACGAAGGGTCGCGGCGAGTCTTCTATTGACAAGCAAGAAGCCGTCTGCTCTTTGAAGCTGTCGCCTTTATAATTCATGTCTAGATCACAAACCAGCACATACGGCCATACCTACGAGAGAACACGGGATCCCGTCCGCTCTCCCCTAGTTAAGCTCGTAAGGGGCAGATTAGTAGTTGGGTCGGTGACGACCAGCGAACACCGGCTGCTGTATGTTTTGCCGTGCTTTTTGCCATTCTTTCGTGTCGGCTTTCTCTTTTTCTTTGCAAAGTCATGTTTCCTTGCTTGAGAATTAGACAACTCTTTTACCCGGCTCTTACTCTTACACTAAACTATCACTGCCCCTATACTGCATCCTCTTAAAATCCACGTCTATCTAGTACCCGATATATTCCCTCTCGAGTCAAGTCACGGCGAGGGAACATGATTACTCTTATACCAGACGGCGATCCTGTCACCCAGCTTCCAACAGTTTATTGAGAAGACAGCAGCAGCCGAATACCCGTTTCCTAAACACTGCGTCTACTCCTCCCCTCCAGTACATATCAAACCATCTTTCTGCCGCCGGACTCACCTATAGTACTCCTTCAACTTCTTTCAAGCATAGTAATCGGGCACGCGGAAACCATCCGAACGAACCCATCGAGCGCAGCAAAAGTCCCCCCCCATTTCATCCTCAATTCCTGTGGAATCTAATTTCATGAGGTAATACGGCACATACATATATAGAGGCCAATCTCCGAGGTAGAGCTTACGATGAACTCACTGCTATTATAAAGACGGCTGTGTGAACCCATGTCTTGGCTCGCACAGCCCGCTTCCTGTCCACGACTTCAACAGCAGCAGGGTCCAACCAACATGGTCAACCGACCTCGCACATCATCTTCACCGAGCAAACAAGCAGTCAGAAGCCCTCCATCACCCCTTGGTCGACTCCGCCTTGCCGGTTTGAAATGGATTGCTGCAACCAACATTCATCCCAAGTCACTGCCAAATCAGTGATGCCTCTCCAACAGCACAACCGTATATTCGTGCAGACTCTGAGGTCGGTCTATCGTCTCACATACTTGTAAGGGAAGCGGAGGCTCCGTACATGAGCAAAGAACAGCGGCTAAATACCCTCCTCCTAGAATCCTGCATCTCTGTCCCTCATTGGAACTTCCAAGAATCCCAATCTGCTTTTTTAGGTCGGCCTGTCGGTTTTTCCGCCTTTGACTTGCCGTTATGCCCTTGCGCCGCATCCATGGCTTTGCGATGCTGTTCCGCCTCCTTAATGGATGCCACATCCGGCACGATGATACCATCATCAAGGATACGTCGAGCGCAGCAAACTTGGCCCTCCCCAGGGGCCGACTTCACATCCCCAAAGCGTCCAAACCCCTTCGGACAAGCCGAATTTCTATCGCTCTCGGAATCCCCTGGGGGCATAACGTGGATGATCCGAACGTCGTTGACCATGTAGCACGGCTGCTCCTTATCTGAAAGTTGAAGCCATTTGATGTCGCAGCCCGCCCGGGCAAAGAATGTCGACGGCGATGATATGGTCTCATTGACGTGACAGGTTAAACCACCGTTGTAGGGCAGCAAAACTTGTTGTACCCCGGGGGGAAAGCCGTAATATGTCTTCCCCTCTGAGTCGACCATTTTGCCTCTGTATTCCTTTGGCATGCTCTTCTTCAGGTCCTCGTCCTCTTGGCACGTAACCAAGGAGAGGAGGAGGCCTCCGAGCATAAGAGATTTGATTTGCATCTTGGCTGTTGACTGCTGAGACTGGCGAGATGGTTGATGTTGGTCAAGTTGCTGAGGATGAGGAGATTCAATGAAGGGCGTAAACCCCAGCTTTATACCTCTCATCAGCCAGCCCATCGCTCCAACAAAGCATCACCTAGATACTTACATGCAGACTAGTGTAGAGACGAGGCTGATTGACGAGGCGGAGTCTACTATGATCCACTGCCGCTAAGAAACAACCATCGATGATGCACGAGGATGAACCCATGTCATGGCTAGCATAGCCCTCTTCCACTATCCGCGACCTCGTAGCAGGATCCAACTGTCAGACAGTCACGAGCAGATCTAGTAGGAACTGTAGCAGGCAGATAACGTGAGTGTGTCACAGAGCAGAGAGATATTCAGAGAGTTGTCATCTTGTTGTCCGGGACTATCTGGGGAAAAGGCTTAACCCTGTCTTTTAGCCGTGCATCTCCACAATCGCACAACAGCTGATTTTCCGCCAAGAGCGCTGTCAATCGCAGATTGATGATGAATCAAGGCGAGGTGGTCCATACGATTCATGCGGCTCAACTGCTGGGACCAGCCCTGATGCCCCGTAGCCACCAACACTAACTGGCGATCTCCCTCTCAGGTAACTGTCAGCGAGCAACCAAGCAGTCAGAAGGCCTCATTCATCCCTCACCACAAATCCTCCATCTCAATCCCAACTACAGAAACAAAAGCTCCCTTCAAGACCATCAAGCACCGCCATCACAACATCAAACCGCCTCCTACCGCTCATCCCCCCCATCCATACAGCCAAGATAAACACGAGCAAGCTAAAGATAGCTTTACATGCCTTTCACCTACCGTCTCGTTTAGGCCGCTTAGCGAAGAGAGACGACCGGAGTGGTCGTTCCCTCAAGAAGAGGATGGCCCTGACATTATGCAAAGCTAAATAAAGAAGTGATGCAGCTTTGCTTCTAGGCTGACTGCCACTGCCACTGAGGCTGACGCGGCCCGGCCGGCAGGTAATTTAAAGAGGCAAGAACAGTTCATGACTTTGTAAAGTCATGAGTTTTTTAAAAAAGTCAGTCACTCGGATGACTTTAGTCATTAAAAAGGGTCATGAAGCCTATGACTTTAGTCAGTTGGTTGAATGGGAGGTTGAAATCCTTATCGTAGTGTTGCGATTAGATAGATCCGCGCTACAATGGAAGCCCAGTACGCGTCAGCCTTCGAAAAGAAGAGCCAATGGGAGATCGCCGCGAGAGCGGATCAAAGAAAGCCCACCACAGGCGGCCCCCGAGGACTCCCGGAGGGCATCATCGTCATCAGATTTCCCCTTCAGCCAGACGAAGCAGCCGAAGCAGCTGAAGCAAAGACTACCTCCCTCACTATTCGTACCTACGCAGCTTTGCTTTACCCCAGGTCAAGGACTCACGTTGGCATCAGGGACTCGCATCACCATAAGCTCGCCATAAGCTCCCCATCATACCCCTTCCATCTCCCATGATTCCATTCAACTCCCGCCCAGCATGCTCCTCATCCCCACAGCATCTCCTCCCTTCCAGCCAGCCTGAGGCTCCAGCATACCACAGCAGACTCACCAACACTGTCAGCACTTGACAGCTCACACCCTTCACATGACATTCACATCCATTCATGCCAGGCTCAGACGTCACATTCAACCTCTCTATCGACAGCGAGCCACCCTCTATCGACACGACAGCCCCTTTCATGGCATGGCAGCTCCCTCCTGGCCGTAGACGTTCCCCCCCCCCCTTCCATATCATCCGAATTCGTTTCCTCCACATTAGCATCGACTCCCGCCACATGCCCGTGATCGGGGGTTCCCAAACGACGTAATAAAAAGAGAAAAGGTTACTGGTGAGCTGCGGTCGGCTCAAGGCGGTTCCAAGAAGTGAAAACAAGGGGAAGAAGAAAGTAGAGAGCCGCCATGGCTATGTACACGCGTCGCGTTGCCCCCTGAGCAGCCAAGGCCACCCCTTTATCGGTCAATCTCCAGTTTTAACAGCCAGTCATTATACTCTTTTCTTCTTCTTCTCCGACGCTTCAAAAGTTCTGAGCAATGCCAGCACTCTGCTGCGGGTAGTGAGACGAGTTCTCGATGCGCGTGTTGCGTCGGGCCGGATTATCACGGATGACGGCCTGGCCACCGCCCTGTTCGTTCGGCCGCTGCTCGTAGGGGTTCTGGCCGCACTGCTCGTAGTAGCCGGCCGCTCCGTTGCCGTACATGGCGCCGTCGGAACCGTCAGACCTGGCGGCCGCGCTGTACGAGGAAGAGGCGTTGGACGGGCCCCTGCGCATGTCGCCGCCGCGGTTATTGGCCGCCGACGGGCCCATGGCGCCCAGGATCTCGCCCTCATGCATCGACGAGCCGTCCACGAGCGGCTCGCCCGACCGAGCGTCCGACATGTTGGCCCGCACAGGCGATGCCGGGTCCGAGTAGGTGCCGGCGGCGCCCCCGGACATGGTGGTCGAGGCCTTGCGCCCCCTGCCGGATCCCGTCGTGGTGGCCGTCGAGCCCCAGCCGCGGTAGCCGCCGTCGTCCTTGGCCTCGTAGGCGTGCTCGACCGTGTGGCCGACGGCTGGCATGGTCGGGTCGGCGTTGGGGTTGTACGAGTAATCCTCGACCTCCTTACGGCGTTGTTCCTCGGTCTCCTGACGCGCCCTCCGCTTCTTCCACCAGAAAAGACCGACGATGGCTAGAAAGGCGATGGCGGCGATGGGCACCACGACGCCAATGGCCACCTTTGACGCCTGTGTGAGGCCTGTGGCCGAGCTGGGGGGCTCGATGGCGGCGGCGGCGGAAGAGGTGGACGAGGGCGAAGACGACGTCGGCGTCGACGATGACAGCCCGCCGACGGGGGAACGTGTCTTGGTCGATGTCACCACCTGTACGCTGGTGGCCACACTGCTGGAAGTCACAACGACGACGGTCGAAGAAGCTTCCGGCTGCTGGGAGGACGACGAGGGGACGACGGCGGCGGGAGGAGAGGACGAAGAAGACGGGGTCGGGGACGGACTCGGGGTTGTTGTCACGGCATGCTGGGGCGGCGGCGTCGGAGACGAGCTGGACGAAGGAACGGGAGCCGGAGCCTGTTGCGTGGGCAAAGGTTCCGACGACGACGATGAGCTGGCGGGCGAAGGAGCGGGTGGAGGGCTGGGACTGGCGGCGGGCGGTGGACTCGGGGGGGTGGACGATGACGGGGCAGCAGGAGGAGCTGCGGCCGAAGAAGCAGCGGCACGATCAGGCGAGGGCGTCGAGGCGCTCTCAGCGACGGGCGTCGAGGCCTGGCTCGTGCGAACCGACATGTTCAAGTCGGCGAGACGAGAGGGCCTCTTGTCCTGGAATGACTCACTCCTGTTAGCGCCATTGATGTCCGGCTCCGGCTCGGGTGCCATGACGGGATCGGTGCCGGCAGGCTGTCCGCCAGCACCGCCGCCGTGTCGCTGCCGCGCATGAGGACGAGCAGCAGACAGTCTGTCGACGGAGCTTGGAGACGCCAGGGCTGTGACTTGCCGGTGGCCCGGGGGAGTTGTGCTGGATGCCACGCTTGGGGCGACGGAGCGGGAGAGGTCGATGTCATATACATACCTGTCAAAGCAGAGGTCGGACGGCGAGACCCTCCGTGAGAGGACCAGCCAGAGACGAGAAGCAGCAGTGAAGACACACGCCACGAGATCGAAGAGGGAAAAAAAAAAAAAAAAAAAAAAGAAGAGGCAGGCAGCCACCACCACCACAGCCAAGGTCGCCCAGCGTCGTATGAATCGCTCTCCCGCCGACGGATAGGGCAATTCGAGGAATGAAGAAGGACAAGGAATGGAAGCGGGATGGCTGGTTGAGTCGATGAGAAACAGTCGTCGAAAATGACCGTCTGTGGCTGGTAAGCGTCAGCGAGGGCGAAGCAGAGACGGGACGAGAGGAAGAGGGGCGGATAGAGGGGGAAAAAAAAAAAAAAAAAAAAAAGAGAGTGGAAATGGCCGGCATGTATTTTGCTCAGCACAGCGCACAAAAATAGGTAAACACGACGGGAAAGATGGGGCGAAGCCAGCTAACAACAACCAGACCGCATGACGACATCCAATAACAAACGAGCAATCCATACCTCGGATTAATGTATTTATGAATATATGTACACACGGATATGTGAGGAAATCGACGCGTGCCCGGTCGCGGCTCAGCAGAAACTCTACCTCGTTTCTTTTCCCGATTTTCCAGGGACGACGACGAAGACTTTGAGGTTCTCGGCGCGGCTGACCACAGCGCCACGTCCGACTCAGCAGAAAGGGGACAGTTCCGGACAAGGGAGGAAACAGGGTCAGGACCCTCGTCCGGACAAGCCCTGAGTGGAGAAAGAGGATGCGAAAGCGCAAGGGGAACAGAAGAGTGTGAAGGTCTGGAAGAGAGAGAGAGAGAGAGAGAGAGAGAGACAGGGGGGGGGAAACACGAGGCAGCCACCCGCCCGTCGGCTGCACGGGGAAAAGGTTCAGACCGTCCAGCACGTCCATCCGCGCTACTGGCCCTGATGAACCTGCCCGCCTGTAGCGCGGCCCTTGCAGAGCCCTGCCCTCCATGCCCTGAAGACGGGCCTGCACTGGAGCCCAATGGATCAATCCATCCGTCCGGACCTGGACGGCACCAGCGCCCTTCGGAACCGGCTGTCTCCACCTGACTCCAGCTCCATCCTTCTCCCCATCGCCAAGCCCTCCACCGCCAGCGCCCGCCTGGACACAGCCCAGGTACCGGCACGGGACGAAGACGCCTGTACCTGAGCCGCCCGCCCCAGTATCGGTACCTGCGGCCCTGGATGGATCGGGCATGAAAGGCGCCGCTAGCAGCAGCCCGCCGCCCGTGTTGACAGATCCAGCTCGTCCCCTGATTGGATCCTCCATCCCTTCGTCCCCTAAGCCCCCCTACAGACAACCCGCAGCTCTGCCGCTAGCCCCGCGCCGTCCACGGCTCCGGTCCGCTGACGATGGGGCCCGGCCGTGACGGAGCCTCGGCAGACGGAATGCCATCGGCAGCGACCGGACAGAGACTCCCCGTCTACGAACAACAGTCCGTCATCCATCCTCATTTCTTCTCCTCCCTCCCTACCTACATACTCACGTATCAATACTCTACAGCATAGAATACATACGAATACAGTCTCACATGATTCATGACGCACCTCAATCCCCGTGACCATCCATCCATCCCTCCCGTCCCTCATCACGCGCAGCGGCATAAGCCCGTCTCCTATTCGTATCAAGTCCTCCCAACACCTCGGTTCATCCCCGCCCCTATTCCCTATTCCCCCCTCTCCTTTCCTTTCTTTTCTTTTCTTTTCTT
>NJES01000326.1:0-20670 GCA_002591395.1 Ophiocordyceps camponoti-rufipedis | reverse complement strand
GGTGTGAGGAACATGGAAAGGGAGGAGGGAGACCCGAGGACCGCGTGATTGATGACGCTGACGATGGAAGATGAACCCCAAGACGGCGGAGGTGGTGGTATGTGGCTGCCTGAGGATACGACACTGTAACTTTGGGGGTCTGACCAGGTTAATTCCAAGCTCAAAAAGGTACATAAAGCCTGCCCCTACGCCACGCAACTTGTCGAGGAAAGGGGGAGGAGGAAGGAAAACGGAGCTACGAGATGAAGCAGAAGAAAAAGGGGGAGAGGGGATGGAGGAGGAGATGAGGGGGAGGGGAGGAAGGCGGGAGAGAAAGAAAAGAACAAAGACATGAATACATAGAAAGACTCGGAAGGGAAAGCGGGCGTCAAAGCTGTCTTTTTGTATCTGTCTGCTCTTGGCAACTTAATTTTAGGTAGGTTTCTGTGATGCTTGTCGTTGGGATGGCGAGTCCGATGGCGAGTCCGATTATCCCATGGTGAGTCCGGCGGTTGGCCGGGCTCCACTGCCGGGTGGGGCCGAGGCGGACCGGACCGAGCTTCTGCCGTACCGTTGCGCGTCTTCAGCAGGTGGACCCGCCCAATAGAAAAAAAAAACTTTTTCTTCATCAACTCCACCACACCATCTCTTTTTCCCTCCTTTGCCATGATAGCCCTGAGGCACCTCGCCTCCCAGCGGCTGCCCTCTGTTCACAGGCGGTCGCTGTCAATCGTTGCCGGCGTGCAAGAGCATGACGTCGTTCTCTTGAGACAGCAGGGTAAGAAGGGCCCGAAATGGACCCTTACAGCTCCGGTCCGGGCTGGTGCACGCATCAGGCTCGCCCTTGGCCGGAGTGTCGCGGCTGACCATCTGCTTGGAAAACGGCTGCTGGACCGCGTGCTTGATAGCGGGGGCTTTCCTGTTGTGGTTCACGAGGCGAGTCTGACCAACTATGTTCTGCACAGCAGTTTCGAGCGGCTGGCGGTGCCTATATATCCTCACGATGCCAACACCATTGTTTCCCTGCTGGACTTACATCCCGCTCGGCCTGGGGAAGATGACGATGCCCTTCAGCAGCAGGCAGCCGATGGCTTGACGCCACCGTTTGAAGTCTTTGAAGCGGGCACCGGCATGGGCAGCCTCACACTGCATCTGGCCCGTGCTTTGCACGCTGCCAACCCGCCCGTCCCCCCGGATCTCCGTCGCACAATCTGTGCTGCCCCGGCTATTCGCGATCCTTCCTCTGCTGGTGTCGCATTGGAACCTGAGGACCAGGCCGTATATGATAGCTACAGGGCCTCTCGTCGCCTGGTCCTCCACAGCCTGGATCAGAGCGCTGAACGCGTCAAGGCGGCCTGCAAGTTTGTCCGCCACTTTCGCCGCGCCTTGTATTTCCCGACCATCGACTTTCACATCGGTACCGTTGGGGCTTACATGTCGCAACGGCTAGCTGCCTCTTCGGGCCAGCCTTTTCTCTCGCGTGCTGTTCTTGACGTCGCCTCCCCTGAGGAGAGCGCCGCGTCCGTCTTGCAGGCTCTTCATCCGGGCGGGCTGCTCGTCGTCTTTCAGCCGTCCATCAGCCAGATCGCCTCGTTCGACGTCTGGGCCAAGACGAACCAACCGGTGCAGCTCGAAAAAGTCCTCGAATTGCCCGTTGGGACTCTGATGGACGGCCTTAACGATGCTGGCGGTGGCAGGCCCTGGTCAGTCAAGATGTTCCGAACAAAGGAAGACAAGGAGGTGCAGGTCTTGCGTCCCAAGGTTGGGCTTCGTGTCATGGGCGGTGGGTTCGTCGCTGTCTATCGCCGGTGGCCGATCCGGGAGATGGCTGCGGAGTCGGTGCCGGAGAAGCAGGAGTCGGATGAGTCTTCGCTGTCGGACACGGTAATGGAGACGCAGTCGGAGCCGGAGTCGGAGTCTGACGAGGAGCCGGAGCAGCCTGACACGGAGCCGAAACATCAACCCGAGCCCGAGATGGGCAAGCTCTAATAGTGTCAGCAGACAGCACTGGATTGAGTTGGAGACGGGGAATCGGAAGACGATGCTGAGATGAGTAAGTAATCTTTGTCTCAGATCTCTTACCGATTCGCCCGCTCCTCCCGCCATAACACACGCTGAGCTCCCTGGAGAGAGCTCTTCGGGATGGACCACTCGGACAACAGGACAGTTCTGAGAATCGGCATACAGGCCCGCGGATCATAGATGGCCTGTGTCGGAACCTCTACTCGCTATGCTGTCGTCTATAACTACGCCCTAGACTGACAGCATGGGTAACCCAGCTATTCGAGGCTCAAAGTCTCTACCACGGCCATGGTGTAACCACTCGGGAACGCAGGACAGGACAATGCTGGTGATGGACATGGGGTTCCCGCGCGTCATGACATCCTCTACCGGCGACTCTGAGTTATGCTGTCGTCCAAAATTACGCCCTGGACTAGCAGCGTGGGTAGCTATTCGAGGCTCAAAGCCTCTATCACCTCGTTCGAGGCTCAAAGACTCTATCAACACGTTCGGGGTCAAAGCCTTTCAACACGTTCGAGTCTGAAAGCTTCTATCATTGGTTCCGAGGCTCAAAGCCTCTATCATTGGTTCCGAGGCTCAAAGCCTCTATCATTGGTTTCGAGGCTCAAAGCCTCTATCAATTGGCCGTCGGTCTCTGCCTCGCCGATCTCCCGCCTGTCCTTGGACGACTTTGTCTTCCCTCACCTTACGAACGGACTGCAGTCAATCTATGCATGAGCGTTGTGGTGGCCGCTTGGCCTCGGTTTGGGGGATAGTGGAGATTGGTTCTGTCTGTTACTACTGGCGACTTGAGCGGCTGGTCAACTTCGTTGGCCTGTTATGTGTATGCTTACTTGAGCGGAATCCCTGGAGACGGCAGCCACTACTTCAGCCGACGGCGAATAATATGGACAGAGTTTTGGCTTTGCTTGAGAGCAAGACCCGTTGAAGCAACTGAAAATGCGACTGTCACAAGGACATTTCCGCATTGCCGAGCGCCGGCAATCTCGCTCACCGTCTCGACCTCGACGACTGCATGAACATCTTCCCAGTAGATTCAGTTGTCTAGCTCTCACTAACCCTCACTGACCGACCCGGGGCTGTCGGGAGGAGGACAAGCCTCCGACTTCTGGGAAGTAGATCGCATCCTGGACGTCGAGCACTCGGGAGGTCCATCAACAATCTCGGAACGCTACCTTGTCGCCTGGAAAGGATGGCCAAGCAACTACAACTCCTGGGAAGACGCTTATGGTCTCGCGCCTGGACTGATTGGATACAAGTCTGTTTGGTGGCATTGACCGAGCTGCCGCTGATGACGGAGAGGGCTCGGAAGATGCGAATTGCCGCTCGACTCCCGCATGGTCTGAAGCGGGAATTCATCAGTGCAGCCGTTGTTTAAGCACATATGCAATGACGGATGACGCATAGCTTGGCCGCAACAAAAAGAGTAAATTGGCCCCGAAAGCGTGGATCGGGCATCTGATGGGATATGTCTCCTCGAATCTCTTTCAGATCTGGATCCCGGAGCTGGGGAAGGTGATGTCAACGAGGTATAAGCTCGACAGACCCGACAAGTTTGCTACCTTTATAGCTACGGCTATAAAAATCGACGATAGACTCTACGAGAGACGACAACAGAGAAGTACGTCTTCTACCTCCTCTATTCATGAGAAAGAAATTAAGAAGACTAATTATAATAGCTATAGAGACTACGGAGATCCTATGAATCTGGATACTACTATGGCCGGTCCCTCTACTCTTCTTCGACCTCTAACAACAATAGGAAGGACATATAATGCTCCTATTGTCACAGGACGGGACACATCGCTAGAAATTGTTATAAGAAGGCGACGCTGCTACGCCCTCGCTATCCACCAGAAAAAGCCCAACAAAGAAGAACGACACAGGAAAGGACAGACAGTGAGCCCGCTCTTCGAGGGGTTTCTGACCTTTGACGAGTACGCGGCGAATCAACCTCGAGAACTCCAGAGACGGCGGCGCTTCGGTGAACGCCACCACAGACTTGCATCCAATCAGTCCACTGACAGCGACATCCCTGACACCTCCTCTTTCACTCAGTTGCGTGTCACCGACAACTCTCCGTCGCGTGTCCTCGGACATGCTGTGCCACCCTGAACCCGTGTCAAGCTGTTCATCGACAGACATGAGCGCGGGAGGTCACACTTGTCAGTGGCCATGGCAGACATCGATGTGAAGAGACAATTCGGCCCAACCTGCGCCCTGATCAGCATCTCAAAGTATACTGCAGTGCAGAATTCTACGAATCCCGTCGATGTGGCGGGTCTTGCCTCTTCCTTCGATGGATTTGGCACACAAAGAATAAGGCCCTTGGGCCGGCAGACTTCGGTTTCGAATGCCAAATATTAATCACTCGAAACTTCCGTCCAAGAGATTGCAATCTCTATATCGACTTTACGATACAAATGGCTCATTCAAAGGACCAAGATGGGCTTCTTCCGGATCGAACAGGTCCGGTCAGACGATATGGCCGCGGATGGCCTCACAAGCCATTCGCAAAGAACAAGCAGGGCACCTTTGTCATATCACTACTGCGAATAACCGTTTATCGGGTGCTCTCACAGCTGCCCGTGCATTCATAAACGCCGATTCCAACCCGTTGAGTCGAATCTACTTCCTCGGGACTTACCAGTGCCAGTCAATTGAAGAGCAAGAGACAGCAAATTGCTGCCACGACCAAACCAAGCTAACTGGTTTCATCAACACATCGTCTTCCTGCGACGCGAAGGCTTCTCCAGCGAGAGAGAGAGCAGATCTCGCGGTCCCGTGAAAGTCCAGAACATCGATGGCAAGCAGAAGAGACTCACGATCAAGCAGTGGATCGGAGAGAGAAGGACCAGGATGAAATGTTCACGAGAAAGCAGAAGAGACCTACAAATGACTTTCAACAACCTGCCGACAACGGGAGACCTCTTCCCGGTCCGGCCCCGCCAAAACTTGGTCCCTCAGGCGTATTCGGCCGGCCGGACCTTGACCTGGGCCCAGCTTCGAATCGATCTGCCGGACCTTCTAGGGCCCTAAAGCCCCAGAGCTATCGAAAGGGCCACGAAGGCCTCGTAAGGCTGCTCACGAACCCTACAGAAGAAAGTCGTGGAGTTGAAGCCACGCACGAGGCAGAGGAGGCTCGAAGTTGCCCTTCGTTGGCAACACCTCACGGCCTCTGACTGGGAAAGGTGGAATTGGACGGACGAGACTTGGGTCACGGGCCTCGGCAGCCGTCGCTTCGTGACGCTATTCCCAGAAGACGATCCCAACGTAAGGCCTGCCAGCTTGCCTGCCTACCCGCCCGCCCGCGACGCTATTTTGCTGACTATCACGAAGGAGTTCGGCAAGGCACAGCTTCGAGCTAACGGATGGATATTTTGGGCTGCTTCGCAGGCGGCCAGAAGGGCCCTTTCCTTCAATGGGATAAGGCCTGGGGGACTATCACGTCGGAGACGTATGTCGAGCACGTTCTGCCGTTGTTGCGGGCCTTCTGGCTCGAGCAGCCGACGAGAGTCTGTCAGCAGGATAACGCCCCGTCACACACAGCGGCTGGACGAAGGAAGTCATCGCGGCCTCTTTTCAACACCCAACCTTCGGCCCTGTTTATTGGGCTGAGTGGCCGGCTCACAAGTCGGACCTTAACCTGGGCCCAGCTCACTGCCGGGCCTTCTGGGGCCCTACAGTCCCAGAGCCATCGAGAGGGCCTTGAAGGCCTCGTTTGGCTGCACGAGGACTCTTCAGAAGAGGTCTATCGAGCTAAAGCCCGAGAATAGGGCTGATCGGCTGGCCTTCGCGCTTCGTTGGCAGCATTTGAAGGCCGAAGACTGGGAGCCCTGGATATTCTCGGACGAGACCTGGGTCACGGGCGTTGGCAGTCGCGGCTTCGTGACTCTCTTCCCAGACGATAATCCCCATGTTAGTGGCCTACCTGCCTGACGAGGCTATCGTGACCTCCCGCTGACTATCACGAAGGACTTCGCGAAGGCCAAGATACGGGCGCAAGGCTGGATGCTCTGGGCGTGCTTCGCGGGGGGGAGGAAGGGCCCAGGCCTCGTCTGGAATAAGGCTTGGGGCAAGATAACCTCAAAGACCTACTGCGAGAGGATCTTGCCGTTGACGCGGACCTTCTGGCTCGAAGACCCTCGCCGGATCTGTCAACAAGACGACGCCCCGTCACACACAGCGGCAGCCACTCGAGAAGTCATCGCGGCCAGCTTCACGCACCCAGCCTTCGGGCGTGCCTATTGGGCTAAGTGGCCGGCTCACAGCCCAGATCTCAAACCAATAGAGCACGTGTGGCACGACATGAAGAGGAAGTTCGTGAAGATGGGTGAGGGAGGGAAGCTAGGCCGGCTCACAGGGAAGAAGCTCGAAGCGGCGATAAAAGCCGCGTGGGAAGAAGTTGACGATAGCTTCCTTTTACGGCTCGTGCACTCAATGCCTGACCGATGCAAAGCTGTGATCCACGCGCAAGGTGGACACACCAAGTACTAATTGCGCAAGGATGGCGAGGACTCCTACTTGCTTAGCCGTATGTACGCGACCGTACATACGATACTCAAGAATCGATTCGGAATCGAACTGCAATGGAAGCACATCCATGGCTGGGGCCTAATCGGTATAACGGTCGATCAGGATGTAGCTAACATTCTTGGTATGTTTACCCTCCCGAATTGATTCAAAACTGTTTCCTCACCAATACGTAATAGGTTTCGGTCACTACCTCCAAAGCATTAACCCCGAGGCGCGACCAATTCGATGGCACGCAAAACATACTTTACGGTTTTGTAAAGTTCATTTTCTTCGAGGTGTTAAGAAGCATTGCCCGCATAGGGGCCGTACCCGAGGATCGAGATAGGGCCGAATGGTAAGCCTACTTGATGCGGAAAGTCGACAACTCCAATCACTTTTTAGGTGATGGCGAGATTCTATGACTGCTACAAAAAGGACTTTTACAGTCCTCGACAACCTCTGGATTTTGTAGTCAAGGAGCAGATTTGGCTGCAGAGAGGCGCTCAGCAGCCCCTTATACCACTACGTTACTACACATCGGCAGGTGTCTTGTTTCATACACCTTACAGGATCAAACTTCAATTATCTATAGGCACGCCTTCGGCCCTACCGCCTCTTAGCCCCCTTACACCTCTTCAAGCTTCTTTAACCCTTGTTATCACTATAACGCCTACTCCCCCTTCTACGCCAACTATGACCCCGTCGGAGCTCTTGCAAAGCATCCAGATAATCGAGCTCAAGGACCTTGGAGAGCTTAAATGGTTCTTGGGGATCAAGATCCATAGGGACCGGACCCTACGCAAGCTCTGGCTGTCTCAAGAATCTTACATTGATAAGATAGCGGCCAGATTCTCTCACTTCATCGACGGACCTTGTCACACACGTCACCCAAAGCAGCCTCTCTCAGCAGACAAGCTAGTGGCTCGGACTGATGACGCCTCAGAGAAGGAGATTAAGCTATATCAACGGCTCATCGGCTCCCTCCTCTACGTGGCCATCATCACCAGGCCTGACGTGGCTTTTGCGACTTCCCGTCTCTCCCAGCACCTGCGCAACCCAAGCCCGGACCACATCAACCGAGCTTTTGACCTTCTGGCTTTCCTTCGAAGCACCAAGGACCTCAGCATCGTCTTTGGTGGCGAAGAGACCGCGATCACGGTGATGTCAGACGCATCCTTCGCCGATAACCCCGATCTCAAGTCATCACAGGGGTTCATGATCAAGGTCTTCGGGGGTGCCACCAGCTAGGTATCGGGCTGGGAAGCAGGACACGATACTTTTCTAGGTGCAGAAGGTGGATGCGGAGCTGAGGGCCCTCGAGGCCCGTGGCTGCCCTTTGAAGCCTCTCACGAGGCCAACTTCCTCGCATCTTGGCTCTCTCATCAACTCTCACGACCCTTTTTCGAGCGTCTCTAACGAACCTTCTTGTCAATATGACGCCTACAACTATGACTCCGTCGGAGCTACTGGTCATCATCTTCTGGGCCATGAAGGGGGATGCGGAGCTGAGGCACGCCTTCGGCCCTCTCGCCTCTTAGCTCCTTCAGCAACTCTCCTTCTTTCGACCCTCTATCACTATCACTGAGCCCTTCGAGCTCTTATCATGACTACCTTGCCCCTGCCCCTGCCCCTGCCCCCTACGGAGCCTATGACGCCTTCAGAGGTCCTTGTGAGCCTACAGAACATTATCTTCTGGGCCCAACGGGCCAGCGAGGAGCTCCGGGCAACGTATCTACATTCCCTCGGCAACAAGGTCTTGTTCTAAGCCGAGACGTACTCTGGGACGAGTACTGGCCAGAGGTCGCTTTGGTGACGTTGGCCGGCAGATTACTAGCGGAGGGATGTCGCCATCTGAAATGGACACCACTGACGGTGACGGCGACGGAGTGTGTTCCCAGTGAGAACACTCGGAGGCGCGTAAGGCCCAGACGCAAGACGCACACGCAGTGTCATAACCATCTCAACTCGCGGGCCGGTGCCTCTTCAGCCATCTCTTCGACGAGCAGGCACGCAGGCGCCGCGAGGCTTAACGCTATTAGACGCTTCGAGATACTTCAGCCGCGAACTCGATCGATTCAATCGCTCTGCTTTTCACCGCGGATCTGAACGATTTTGGCTTGCTTCTTCTTGTTGATAACGCGCAGGGCCTCAACAGTACGCTTCAAGTCCAAGCCGAAGCCGCAAAGGATAGAAGAGGAGAGGGAGTTGGCACAAGGCACCCGTTGAGACAGCAATGCGACATCAAGACCGCCTTTCTCAACACAACCCTCCCTCCTCGACGACCAAGATGAACAAGACTATGATGGGGGTATGTGGCCGATGAAGATGACGACAGTGAAGCCGATGACGATGCCGTCAAGGGCTGGGGCAACGCGCAGGCCGCACTCGATGAGATGGAACAAGACTGGGCTCGTGTGATTGAGTCCTGGCTTCGTGATAGCATCAATTCAACAGCTCTGCTATTTATCCCAGATCGAACGAGTTCCTCTCATCAGACTCAGCAGTCACAATACACTCGCAAGATAATTCTCTGATCCCATACGACCCTGCCACATTCTCATCAGTACTATGTTCAGACACGAGCCTCATCATTCAAATTCAGGGGTATCTCTATCCAACATGCCACCATCATAAGTCATAACCGGTTATGCCCGCCCACGTCCAGCGCGCGCCCAATCCAGATCCCAACTCAAAAACACCGTAACCTCCCGTCCAGCCCTCCAAACAAGAAAAAGACTCCAACCTCCTCCCTATAAGCTAGGCGCCCGACCCGGCGCTCGCGCACAGCAGACCATCAGCTTCAGACTCGTGCCCAGCTCCTCGCACTCGGATAGCAGCTCCTTGCTCATCCAGATGCTCCCCTCGGACGGACCGCCCGCCTGTTCGTAGCACCGCGTGTACCACCAGCGGCCAACCCTCGTCACCAACCTGGTGATGCTCTCGTCCGCCATGGGGCTATTGTCCCTCATCATGTCCGCCAGGCTCGGAGCGGCGGCGGCGGCCGTGCTGACATCGGCACTGCTAATGGAGCTCGCGACAGGGACTCCGACGCGGGCGACGCGGATATTGGAGAACCCGGCCTTTCCCAACAGGCGAAGGACGAGATCGGCCGCCGAAGACAAGTTGACGTCGGCCGACTCCCGGTGGATTCGCTCCTTGAGGCAGCGCACCGTCCGTCTGGCGCGGTTGCCCATGCTGTTGAGATCGGCATCCAGGACCGACAGCTCGATGAAGCCCCCCGGCCGGAGGACGCGACGGGCCTCGTTGATGATGTTGCGATAGTGCGACTCGGGAGCGGCCACGGGGAAGCGGTAGACGACGCAGTGGAATCTCTGAGACGGAAAGGGAAACTTGTCCAGGTGCGACATGTATTGCACCTGATGGTGGTTCGCCGGACTCAGGGGGAAGCTCGAAGGCGACTTTCGCATCTCGGCCGAGAGCGCTGCTCGTGGCGACAAGTTGTAGAACGAAGCTGCTGGGTATGTCTCGGCCGCGTAGAAAGACCAGTCGTCATTGCCGAGGCCATCGACGACCAGGATCGACACTCTTTCATCCTCTTCGTCGGCGACATCGAGCTCATGTCGGAGGTCGCTGAACAGAACTTGTCCGAACGTGAGCCACTTACTGACCGTCATCGATCCGACTCGCAGGTTGACTTGCGCCCACGGCGACTCGTCCTCTGATATGGCGCTGCAGTCGGTAAACATGGTCCTGTCTGACGCCGAGCTGAGTCTATTCTCAAATCGCTCCACGAGTCCCGTTGATGCGGAAGAATGAGGATGCGGTAGAAACGCTCGCCGGATTCTTTCCGTCACATCGACGCTGCCCGACGCCAAATGGCCGGAGGCATTGGACAGAGTCAAAGTCCTGCGACCATCTGCGGCACCAGTTGGATGATCCTGAGAGCATCGACTCCTTTTCAGCTGCGTCCGATGTGCCTCGTCAGCGGGAACCACCGAGGTCAAGAACCTTCTGGCAGCACCCTCATCCAGGAGGTCATTGTACTCGTCCCATATTTCGTCCTCGTCCAGGGGGTCGTTGGGCTTGGGGATGATGGCGGTGGCGTCGGCAAAGGGTCGAGCCCCTTTCGATCCGCAAGAGCTCGAATCCTCATCGATTCGCTGCTGGGGAGACATGGTAAGAAACTCTCGCTTGGCACGCACCACCTCTGGGGAGAGCTTCACGACACATTCGTGAAAGATGTCGCTGTCAGCCGGCTCGTCCAAGGCCGCGTCTGGGGTGGGCGTGGAAGGCCTTGGGGGGGTTGGGCCTGTTGCGATGGATTCTGGATCGTAGACGCTCGAACCTGTGCTGGGTAAGGCTTGTCCGCTGTGCCGAAAGGGCCTGGAAAAGGCCAGCGGGCAAGCTCTGTCCTGGTGACTGGGCACAACCTTGGGTATCCTACCGACCTGTGGCAGTCTGCTCGGCCGGCTAGACCCCGAAGCCACGCTGACTGCAGGTCGGCTCGTGGAAGACTCCATCTCCTTGCTGGCCGTCCCGGGGACAACTCGGGGTTGATCTCTGCTCACGTTCCAGACGCAGTCTCCAGGCTTGTCCTCCGGCGTTAGTGATGAGCATCCAAGCTTCCCCTCGTCGTGCTCTGCCGAATCCATCATGGCGTAGTAAGCGACGCGCTTTCTGTCCACGGCTACGACAGCAGCTTGTACTTCCTCGCCGTCGTCCTTCATGTTGAGCCGGCTGTGCGAGCGGCCAAACAGGTTCCATTTCCGTGGGAGACGACCCCTCTTTTGCGGTCTACTGGCTGCAGGACAAGAGTCGTTGGAGCCGCGTGATAGCTCATGGCCAAGATGCGATTGAGACTCGTCCGAGGTGATGCTGGCATCAACGCTCGTCAACGGGGGCGAGGCTGGAACGGGTACATCGGTAAGGATAGGTTTTGGCAGTCTAATGGGGTTGTCCGGCGACGATCTCAGACGCTGTATCGATCGTCTGAAGGCGAGGCTGGGTTTCAACGCGCGTTCGTCGCCTGTTTTACTCTCCTGCGAGGAGAAGACGTGGGAATCAGACGGGGCAATGGTTGGCCAACGGGTGATGCGAGATGACTTTCTCGACAACGCCGCCCGTCCGGAGGATACCCCTGAATGAGAGCTCGAGCGGCGTTGCGGGCTGACCTTGCCGCTTTCCGGCGAGCTGGGCGTGTTCCGGTTCTCGACTACTTCGCCGCCTGCTATGACAACCGGACGGACGCGATCGGCGAAGAAGGAATCCCGGCTACCAGGACTGGATCGCGTTGCTTGCGCATCAATCGCAGCCTTGCCGGCGTTTGAATTGCCGCTGCTGCTGCTTCGCCGGCGAGCGGCACCAATCCTCCCGTAGCCTTCGTGGCCAGTTCCGGCAACGGGCCCCTTGCGGCTTGCTTTCTTCTGTTGAGAACTCTCGTTTTCAACCGCCTCTGGAACAGCCTTCTTGCGGGTGAAGAAGGGAAACCGAGTCGTGAACGAGGTTGCGGCTTTGGGGCTCGAAGACTGCCTCGGTCGCGGCTTCTTGGGTTCCGCCGGGGCAGAACGAGCGCTTTCGGCCTTTGATCGCAAACCAGGGAGCTGAGGCGTCGACGTATGCCGGCCAATCTGTGGCAACGACGTTGTCGATCCGAGACGCGGCCTGAACAGGGTAGGCTCGCTAGCCTGACGCTCAAAAGACCTCGGTATGGACGAGAGCTTGCTCTGGATGACGGAGACGGGCTCGGTGGACTGAGGCGGTATGTCTTGGGTTCCATCCCGGCTGGGTCGACGAGGTGGCCCCGTCCTTGGCGACAGTGACGGCCTTGTCGGTTCGGGCCTCGGAGGCGAGCGGACGGTGGATGTCGGCTCTCTGGGCGCGGACGAGTAGAATCTGCTCTTTGGCAGCTTCTGGGAGCTCTTCCGCCCCGGTGGACTAGGTGGCAGCGAGGAAAGCCTGCTCTCAGACCGCTTCTCCCTCTTGGGATTCCTGTCGCCGGCACGGACGGTCGAGCCCGAGGAGGAAGAGTTCATCGACTCCCTAACCGAGGCGAGACCATTGGGGTCGGCACCCAGGTCCTTGGCCTCGGCCCTCATCCGGGATAGAGGCGGTCTGTCCACCGCCGGGGGATCGTGATCCTTGAACCGGGTCGACGAAACGAGAACGGGCGACTGGGAGGAGATGGAAGTCGGGGTTGTGTCGCGGCTGTAGGGCCCCGGTCCAGGGGAGACGGATAGCCTCGTCGACGGGCTGGCGCTGACCTGGCTGCTGTTGCCGGAGAAGAAGACGGAGGACGGAGTCCGGGGTGGACCATCGTAGCGATGGGGAAGGTCGACATTGCGTCGATCGGCCGAACGCTGCAAATCTCGGTAGCGGTCTAGCTCGGGATAGATGACTGGCAGCTGATGTCGTGCTTCCCCCCTCTCGACAGCCTCCATCAGGGCAGCATCCTTGGCGGGCCCTGGCTTGAGCTGGCTGGGGGTGGGTGAGGTCGAGCATCTGGATGATTTGCTCCTCGACGCAGCTCTGCGGCCGGCATCGCAAGACGGACTTGGCGAAGTGGACCGGATATGAGAAGGGGGCCAAGCTGCCGGACTTCGAGACTTGTTGACGACGGACTCTCGGGGCAGGGGGTGAGGAATCCCAGAGGGCCGGTTCGATGGCTGGCCAGGGGTTGCCTCCCTGCCATATGTAGTCGGCCGCCTGGGACCCGTCCGGTCCGCCGGTCTCCGCAGCCGGAGCCCATCGGCCGGGCTGGAAGGGAGGCCGTAACCCATCCTGAATACGACGAGACCAGGTGCGTCCCGTGCTTTCAACATTCCTCGGCGCTTAAACCCATCCTTTGGCTCCTTGAGTAGGTCGGAGAGGCGAACGAGATGGCGATTACAAATTAGGGACTCGAGCAGATAGATATGAGGTAGAGAAAGGAGACAAGTCGAGACAAAAGGCCGCAACGGGGGGACACAGACGGGTAGCGGCAGTTAGGGGAGGGTTAGGTTAAATGGAAACGGACAAAGGCTCCTTTGCCGGACCCCGGCCATGGCAGGCTCTGGGGTGAGAGGGAAGGCCTTGTCGAAGTGGCTCGTCCATGTGGCCAGGGGGGGTGTGAATATGCCACGTCAAATACCACGACCAGGATTATCCGCGTGGCCGAAGCGGGAGGACAGCAGCGAGTCCGGGCCATGGTCGAGCACATGATATATGAGAATGAGATGAAAGTAGCTAGGCGAGGGCTCTGGCCACCGGCCTGATTTGCCGGCGCTGAACGAGGGGGTGGACGAGAGAGGGCTGTGGGCCGGTTACCGCCGTCGTCGCCGAGCTTTGCCAGCGCTTCTGCAAGTGAGAGCGGTTGTGAGGCTGCGATTGGGCGTCAAACCGTCATGGGGAGAGGCCGGGGGCCCGGTTGAAGGGCCCGGGGAGGGTGCTGGGGGATTGTCGGAGACTGGTTGGGACCGAGTTTTGCAGCATACAGGTTGGAGAGTTATCCATGGAATATGCATCTATCTACTAGTGCTCGACGACGCGGCACGCCCAATGGCACATATCGGCTTACGCGAGCAGATGGTCGTCTATCAGGGTTTCTACATCGGACACGCGAGGGGCTGATAGCGGTCTACTGCCTCCCCCAGATATGCAAGTAACCATGTGGGCGTACCTGATATGCACGTAGGTGCCTGAGATGTTGGGCCTCACCATCCCTCCATCCACCATCCATCTGCCCTCCATCTGCCCTCCATCCGCCCTCCATCCGCCCTCCATCCCGGGATCCGTCCGTCCGTCCGTCAATGGATGCTTCTACATCCGAGTCAGCATGTACGAATACATATGACCAGATACATGCCCCGTACTTACACATGTACCGACATGACTGGCCTCTCGCCAGCATCACCTGCATGTCTCACTCGTCCATCGCATGTCTCCGATGTTGTCTCTCGGCCATCCGTCCCCTGCCGGCGCTTGTGAGTTGCTGTGCCTGCATTCTGCTACCTCGGACCTCACTTCTCTTTACGGTCTAGACCCCCATTCCTCATCTACAGCAGGCCCTATCGTTGCGAGTCCTCAGCTCCGAGACTGTCATCAGAGCTGCCTTTCCTCCTCCCTTGCACGTGCAACGTTATTTCGTCGCGTCTATTCGCCAAGGCTTCGTCACCGAGGCGCTTCCACTTCCTCGTTCTAGACGGCTCCATTGGCTGCCCATTCACCACCAATGGCACGAGATGAATACGCGCAGCCTCTGCCTCGACAAGAGATGCACCTCTCCGTTTGCCCTTCTTGGCCTGCATGTCTCTCCCTGCCGCAGATGCTTATCCGCACGCCCGGTGCCAGCAGAAAGTGTCTCCTATCTCGTCGTCGTCTGAGGAGCTCGTCCGTTTCCGTCACGAGATCATCTCGTACGAATAGCGACTCTCCCACCCCTCCCTCCCGGCCGCCCGCCAAGCGATAGAACCATGACACCAAGTGGCAGGGACCCTATGGGTTGCTCCCTGCATCGAGTAAGCCGAAATCATCACGGCATTTAACATTCGGGAGGCCTCACCGGTCCAGCTCGGTCGAGCAAGCGCAGCTGAAAGCCTCCCCAACGGAACCGCAGCCACGCGAGCCTCCGCCACACCGATGCCGTCAGACATCCAGGCCGATGATAGCGACTGACGTGGCACGTTCCGCCTCGCTGGGCTCGTCGACCGAGCCACCCCGGTTGTGGCTTGACTTGTCTCGGGCTTGCCCGCCGGCAGTCGTCGACAGCCATTCACCGACCTGAGACAGGTATATCCTTGAACCTCGCTGCCCCAGGTCTCGGTCAACGGAGATTTCTAGAAACAACAAAAATAGAACGCCAACAGAGATGATGCGCCTCGCCTCCGCTTAGACGGAAGAGGAGGCTCAAGAGAGCTGAGTGTGGCGCATCTTCCAGGGGCCTGCCCAACTACGGCATATTCCGAGCCAACGGTTGTCCGCATCCTCTTCTAATTTCAAAGTCCAGATAGTCCAGCGTGTCCAGGTCGTGGGAGTTGACCTCACCAGTATTGACGCCTTGCAGCCGAGCCCCTTGACGCCGGCCGCCACCGACCTGGACGACAACCCCCTCGGATCATCGGCCTCGTCCAGACACGACGCTAGAGGACATACCCCAGACGCGGCCCCAAACTTTTCGCCCCGTGGCTGGCGCCAGGTGAGCTGAACGGCTGCTGCCGACCGGGGAGGCGACGATCCATCGTCCGTCTCTTTTCTTTGTCCAGGCCGGGGAGGGTCAAGGGATCTTTCGGCCCGTACCGACGTCATGGCGCTTGAGGCTGTCTCTCGTCATGGCCAATGATGGCATCCGTGTCTCACTACCCCTGGGGACAGCTGGTTTTGGTAGGGGTCTGCGAGGCTTGCTCTTGTCTCGATTGGGCTGCTCTTCACAGCTAATCTCGTACGAGTGATCGGGGGGCGGCACCACGGCAGAGTGACGAATATATCACTGGCCATGATCCTCACGGAACGGCTTGGCTCCGACGTCGATCAGTCCCGCTGGGGGGGTCCCATGACAAGCGATGAAGCTCGTTCAAGTCACGATCAAGATGCATCTGGTCCCGCCGTATGAATGTCGTTCTTGATTCGTGACATTCAAAGCTTTCCCGTGGCGCAGCTCAAATCCTCCTCGTGCCATCCTCCTTGCTTGCAAGATCAGACTCCATAGAAATCACTGGCCAGTTAATTGTAAAAGAGTTGCTGACGTTGACGCCAGGCAGTTGATTTTGCGCTGAAAGCTACGGTTTCATATCCCGCGAACCGTTCAGCCGTTCGAGCTACTTGATAATGTTTGCTGTTAATCCAAGCCAGGTCCATGTCCATCGTGTGGGTAGCATAGACGTGAGCCTTGTTGTACGCTCCGTTCGCGCCATCGCCGAGGCAGTCGATTCCGGCATCTTCTGTCACCTCAGCTCAGGGAGCCGAGAAACCAGGGGCGACTATCAACAGTCAGTCTCCATCAGCAAGTCAGTCCGCTCTGAGTCTGGGAGAGTTGTAAACAAGTTCAGGCAACGCGCTCATCTCTATCCTATGACCTAGTCCCCAGCCACAAGATCGGCTGAGCGCTATACCACCTGTACACAGCCTTCCCGAAACAAAGCCAGAATCCGTTCAAAAAAGATGGGAGCAGACTCACCCGGCCAACAAGCCATGTCTAGGCGGCGGCAAACCGAGCCGCCCGCTTGTCCGCCTTGGCTTTCTCCTTGGGATCATCCAAGACGCTGCCCCCTTTGCGAGCCGCTCTGGTATCGCGCGTCGCTCCGCCGTTGCGCGTCTGGCGAGTCGAGCGCCGCTCGCCCCGTCGATCAACCTGCTGGCGTTTCCCGTCGCGCGGATTGTCGTCGTCTGCGTCACGGCCGCGAGCGCGCTTGGTAGCTCGTTCGGGAAGGGCAGAGTCGAGGCTCGACGCAATGGTATTTTCGTCGACGCCGAATCGCTTGGCCCGTTCAGCGCGCTTCTTGAACTCGTCGTCTTCTTCAATGCCGAAGCGCTTGGCTCGATCGACGCGCTTCTTGGCCTCGGCGTCTGCGGCGGTGGTAGAGAGGCCTAGAGCGAAGGACTGCGGAGATTCTTCCGAGGCAGGTTTGGCAGCCTCATCGGCTTGGTCATCACTCTCGGTGGCATTTGCCTTGGCTGGAGCGGGAGCGGGCTTCTCGTCGGCCTTTGCCTTTTGCTGCTGGTTTTCGGCGACAGGCTGCGACTCGGTCGCTTTGAGCTTCGTCGCCTCGCCGTCAGGCTTCGCACCGTCGCCCTTTGCAGGCTCCTTGACGGCTACTCCTGTTAGCAATTGCGAGAGTAATGGAAGCGCAGCACTCACTGGCAGGAGTCGCGTCCGCCTTCGTCGCGTGCTTCCCATCGTTCTCCTGTAGACGAGCAATTAGATCGGCCTTGTTGCCCGTCTGCGGCAGCTTCTTCTCGGCTAGAAGCCTCTTGAGCTCTGGAACCTTGAGATTCGCGTAGTCGGTCATTTTTTCTGGCTTGGTGTCTTGGGGCGCAAAGGTGTTGACGCAAAAATCTTGCTGCGCGTGCTCAGACAGGTGCCTCGCTGATGGCCAACAGTCGCGACGCGTACAGGGTAGGCTGATAGGCTGCCGCTTTTTTCCATCCATCCGTCTGGGCTTATTCGCACGTCTGTGCTAGAAACACAACTCGCTAGAGAGAGACTTGAGAAGGCCCGAGCATCTACCCCGCGCGTCACCAGCAGCAAGGTGCGGCCACCGGCAGCAGCCGAGGTATCCGCTCGGGTCTCTGTTCGTATCCCCGCATCAGCACCCCAAGAGCGACGACGAGGCCCCTGAAGCTGTCCATTAGCATCATCATCATCCTCCATCAAGGCCCGATTTGAAGCCATCGCCATCCGCTGCGTCAGATCATCAGCCGTTCTGCTCGCCAAACCATGTCCTAGCGCCCGAGTGAACCGCGAGCGACCGTCCGGAGGCCCGAAGCACGGGACACATGCCTACTATCACGACCTGTAGCCTGATATCTCGACTCTCGCCACCCGACGTCGCTGCTTTGATCTCGCTTCCGTGAGTGGCGAGTCGCCATGGCGCGACGAATCGTGAGCTTCTCTTTATGTCCATGCCCTTGAGTATAGCTGACAACACTCGCAGCTTCGCACCGCCGCGCAACTCTGCGCCGCCATCGTCTTCACTTTGACCGTCGTCTTCCTCCTCGACCGCAACTATCGAGTTCTCCCAAATGCCATCCATGGATACATGCCCATGCACCATCCGGGTCTCGTCGTCACCGACATCACCGTCGCCTTTTGCTCGAGCGTTAACATTTTCTCGTCATGCGATCTCGACCCGCAAGAGTGGCACCGCATCGACAAGGATCTATTCATGGGCAAGGCCTGGACCTCGACCGCCTACCTCTACATGCGCCGCAAGCACGAGAATGAGCTCAAGGGCAACGATGCCGTCGTCATGGACGTCACCGTCGGTCGCCTCGATCCCGGCGTCGAGAAGGAATGGGAGTCGAGGCCTGGTGGACTGTGGATCAAGCGCTCGAGGGAGAAGAAGTCCACCGACTCCAAAGAGGTGGTGACCAACGTCGACGTCCTCTTTGGTGACGACGCTGTCGAGGCGCGGCTGGGCTGGGCCATTGTCGGCATTCCCATGCAGCTCAATACCGGCCCATCCTTTCTCAGCGTCCACCTGACGATCCATAGGGGCAGCGCCAAAGAGCCCAAGAAGCCCAAGCCGAGGATTCCGGACAACGGGCGCTTCAAGATTATGCAGATTGCCGACCTGCATCTGAGCAACGGCGTTGGCCAGTGTCGAGAGCCCATCCCCGACGGTTACGCGGGTGGAAAATGCGAGGCCGACCCGAGGACGTTGGACTTCGTGTCCAAGATGCTGGACGAGGAGAAGCCTGACTTTGTAGTGCTGAGTGGTGACCAGGTCAACGGTGGAACAGCGCCTGATGCGCCGACGGTTCGTCTGATGACCCTTGCGCCTTCTGACTCTGTCTGCTAATGCAGAGAATCCTCAACAGGCTATATTCAAGTATGCTTCGTTACTGAGCAAGCGCAAGATTCCCCACGTGGGCATCTTCGGTAACCACGACGATGAGAAGACGATGTCGAGGGCTCGACAGATGGCCCTGATGGAGACACTCCCCTACTCGCTCTCCACGGCCGGGCCCGCCGAAGTAGACGGGGTAGGAAACTATTACGTCGAGATCCTGGCCCGCGGCGGCTCGGATCACTCGGCACTGACGATTTACCTGCTCGACACGCACTCGTACTCTCCTGACGAGAGGAAGTTTCCCGGTTACGACTGGATCAAGCCGAGTCAGATCGAATGGTTCAAGCGGACGGCATCGGGCCTTAAGAAGAAACACGACGAATACACGCATCAGCACATGGACATTGCCTTTATCCATATCCCGCTGACCGAGTACGCCGACTGGGAGCTTCCGCGGGTGGGCGAGTGGCGAGAAGGCGTGACGGCGCCCATCCACAACTCTGGCTTCAGGGAGGCACTCGCCGGCGAGGGCGTCGTCATGGTCAGCGCCGGACAGTACGTTTGGCATCCTCCTGCTCCTGATAACAAAGATGGCAGCTGACAGGCGGCAGCGACCACTGCAACGACTACTGCTCTCTCTCCCTCTCAGGCGACCGAGACCCCAAGAAGCACAAGCCGTTGACGCCATCGCTGTGGATGTGCTACGCCGGGGGCGTCGGCTTCGGCGGCTATGCTGGTTACGGCGACTATGTCCGACGCGTGCGCCTCTTCGAGGTAGACACGAACAACGCGCGCATCACGACGTGGAAGAGGCTCGAGTTTGGAAACACGGCTGCTCACGTGGACCAGCAGATCATCGTCGACGGCGGCCGACCCATTGCACCGCCTCCGCCTCCGCCTCCGCCTCAGGGCCAGCCTGCTCCCGCGCCTCCTCCGCCGCCGCCGTTCCAGCAGCCGGTGGTTGGGGCGTAGGCGAAGACGATGGCGGAAGATGATTCCCCCTTTTCGATATCTCTCTTTCGTGTTGTTTACAGGATGGGAAACGGGTGTGCTGACTCGTTATAATTGTACATGGATCGTTTAGGAGCGGGCTGTACGACTAAAAGGCAAAGGCATGCCGTACATGACGAGGATCGGGATCGACGGACGGTCGTTCAGGAGCTGTCGGTGTCTGTATAGCAGAGAAGCAGACGATAGCGTTGCGCACTTTTCAGGCAGTCGGCTATAGGATATGCCATGGATCCATAACCCCCGTGTCTCTGTCCAGCAATACGTCTAGATGAAAAATCAATCTACAACTCTACGAGAAACCCGACCTCGGAAAGAACAAAAGAGAAACAGACAATCACCGAACCGCCAACTCAGACTCATCAACGTCAACCAACCCCCTCTCCAGCATATACCGAGCAACCGGCTGCACCGCCCTCGCAAAGTTGCTCCGGTTAGCGAGCACATACGCAGGCGTGACACCAGCAAAGCCCTCAATCTGATAGCGGGCGCGCCGCGGACTGAAGGCGTGCAGCACGTACGTATCCGAGTAGTCCAGCGCCCAGGCGTCGTCATCGTCGTCGTCGGCATCACCCGCCAGCCTCGTGACATGATCCGTAGCCACCACCACAGCTGGCTTCGTAGCCGCAGTCGCAGCCGTCATGGTCGACGTCGACGAACAAGACTCGGAAGCCGACTCGGACGCAGCCGCCGCCGCCACGAC
>NJES01000325.1:0-20689 GCA_002591395.1 Ophiocordyceps camponoti-rufipedis | reverse complement strand
ACCCAAGACATACCAGACTCCATCCTCTCCATCCCCATCGCCCCCGAGCCAATCCACAACCCCACCCCCACCCACCCACACCACCCCCACCCACCACCACCCCCCCCACCCCCCCCCCCCCCCCCCCCCACCCCCCCCCCCCCCCCCACCCCCCCCCACCCCCCCCCCCCCCCCCCCACCCCTCCCTCCCCCCCCCCCCACCCCCACCCCCCTCCCTCCCACCCCCCCCCCCCCAACATTCCGCCCTGCTTATCCCCCTCGCGACCAGTCTACATCTTCATCGGCTGTCTTCTCCTCGGCGGCATGATCCTACAAAACATCGCCGGTGGCGTCGTCGGCATCGTCGGCCTCGGATACGTCGTCCTCGAGTTTATCCCTTCCATCGAGCCCCCTGCCAATATGCGCGAAGCCGATGTCGGTGGCTGGACTGCCGAGCAGGTGTAAGATTGGCTGGCTGTGGGATTATATCGGCATCTTGTGCGGATGACGACTTTGATGGTGGCTGAGACGCGTCATTCTTGCGAGCAAAGCATGGTTAGGATTGGGTGCGGCTTGGACGGCCTTCACTGGCTGAAGCTTGTAACCGGTACACGGTAAATAGAGTGGCCTATTCTGGATTCCCCGCATTCGTCGAGTCTTTGGCATCATGAGGAGTGAAGCTTCAGTCTCCATGAACAACTCTACCGACAAGACAATCCCTCCCCCCAACAAACCCCCCTCAGTCCCCCCTTAGTTAGAGCTCGTCTTCCACTGTCCCGCATTCTCAGCCCCCTTGGCAAGGCTCCCAGTCCCGCCCTCGACTCCGGCTCCCACCGAGCCCAGGGCATCACCGATGGGCTTCCCGAGGTCTCCCGTCACGCCGGTGAGCGTATCGCCAACGCCCTTGGTCGCCGCGCCCGTGACGGTGCCAGCCGTGCGCGTCACCCCTCCGACGGCGTTGCCCAGCGTGCTGGTCACAAACTTGGCGGCGCCGGTAGCCTTGTCGCCAGCCTCGCCGGCCGTGTTGGAGCTGCTGTCCTTGGAGAACATGTTGTCTGCGTGTGTTTGGTTGGGTTGAGTTGTGAAGGTGTGCGGTGATATGTGCGTGCAAAGGCTTGTGTAAGAGTGTGGGTGACGTTGTATGTATGAAGGAGATGTGATGTGATCTGGTGTGATGTAATAAATCTTGAGCCGGGGACTTGCGGCTTTTTATACAGTCTTCTCCTCAACATAGAGCATGCCTCTTTCCTGGTTCAAGGCGTCGCTCCCCAATGACGTCAGGGTGTAGCATTTCCCATCTCAACCCTTGTCCGGCTGGTGACGGTTTCATGCCTTCCCCTCAAGAGTCGGCGACACGAGTCTTTTTTTCCGTTGAGAGTCACAACTTTCCATTTTCTTATGCTTCTCCACAGCAAGTCTGTAAACTCTGACGATGCGACACGCTCTCGACACGGAAGGCGACCAAGCATCTGCATCTGAAACTCTCCTATCCGATATTGAACTCGTCAGCCGCAGCCATCAGCTTGATGCTCTTGCTCATGAGCGTGTCTCGCGCTGGTTTCCGCTCTCCGGTCGACGTCTTGACATGACCCTTCCTCGCCTTGCGCTCTATGCCGGCTCCGATGCCGCCCGGGGCCTCCCTCAGTCCGAAACTCTTGGCGGCATGACCTAGATGTAGCCCACTCAAGTCGAAATGCACTCGCTCGTCTTTGACATGAGTCGCATACGCGCGGATGTGCGACCGGTAACCGTTGCGCGCGAGTTCCAGCAATTTCGTCTCTAGGAGGAGGCGCTGCTCGATATGGAGTTGCAACGCCTCTGCTCTCTCATGACACGAAGATCCTTCAGCTGGAGTCGAAGACGTCTCGACTGGAAACTCAAACTTGGCCATGAGCCCCTTTTGCAGCACCGACTCATACGACAACGATGATGGCGAAGCCGACGACTTGAGCACCTCGACATAGCCCTCTTCCGAGCCCGGGAGAAGGAACAGCACCGCATCGCCCGGCCGTCCTGCTCGGGCTGTTCGGCCGATCCGATGGATGTGGTCTGCAAAGCTAAAGGCAGGGTCGTACTCTACCACCAAGTCGATGGACGGAATATCGAGTCCACGAGACGACACATCTGTGCTGATGAGAACCGATGGCTGCTCGCACGCTGAAAATGCTCGCAACGTTGCTGTACGAGTCGGTTGGCTGAGCGATCCGTGCATTCTATGGAGTATGATTTCCGGGCTCGCCGCAGACGTGAGGTACGCCGCTGGGCACACCGTCTTGGCAGTGAGTTCTGCATCCTTGGACGAGGCCAAAGACTTTGCGCCATCAGGCTGCCGAAGAAGCTCGTAGTGAAAGTCGACAGAGTCTGCGCAAGACATGAAGATGATGGCCTTCATCGTGCGGCCGCGACGAGAAAAGACGGATCTGAGGTGCGAGATGAGCGTCACCAGGCGGAGCTTGGACGGAACGATGATGTAGGTCTGATGGAGCTGTGCAGGTGCCTTGTGAACCGTGTGTTCGTCGCGGCCGTCATCGGCACCCTTGTCGGCCGCCAGTAGAGTTGCGTCTGTCAGACTCATTTCCCCCAGTTTCTGAACGTCCATTCTCATGGTGGCGGAGCATAGCACAGTGACGCGCCTGTCAGGGAGAGCCTCTAGTGATGTGCCATGTCCGGCCTGTTTGGCAATAGGAACCTTGCGCAACGCGGAAATGATTTTTTCCAAATCACGCTCGAAGCCTAGTTCCATCAGCCGATCGCCCTCATCCAGAATGAGCCAGCGCGTGGTGGCGAGAGTCAAGGCCTTGGTATTGTCAATATGGTCGGCCAATCGACCAGGAGTGGCGATAAGGAAGTTGACGCCCTTCCGGATTCGCGCCTTTTCAGACTTCTTGGACTCCCCACCGGATATGGCTGTCGAGACGAGCCACGGAAAAGGCCGCAAGAGTTGGTCGAGTACCGTGTGAACCTGCTTGGCCAGCTCGCGAGTCGGGGATATAATGATGGCAAAGATGCCAGAGTCCCGGTGGACTTGATTGTCGTTGCCCGCGCTCAGAAGCAAAACACGATGGATGACGGGGAGGAGGTAAGAAAATGTTTTGCCCGATCCAGTCTCTGCTTGTACGAAAGCATCAGAGTTGTTGGACAGCAGATGTGGAACGACTTTTTGTTGAATGGCCGTGGGTCGATGCAAATTCATCTTGGCCAGCTCGTCGACAAGCCGTGACGAGATGGTGAGCGAGCCGAAGCTGGCAACGTCAGCCAGCGGCGCATTGGTGGGCTGTGGTGCTTTCCAGTCGTCTGCCTCGTCGGCGGCCGTTTGTTGTTGAGGATTATAAGAGAAGAGTCGGGAGACGACTTGGCGAGACGTCTTAGTCGGGTCCGTAGCTTTGTGCTGTCGACCGGGCCGTTCAGACACATGACCATCGTTCTTGTCGGGCTCGGACTTTTTGGAGGTTTCTGGACGACCATCTCCGTTGCTCTCGGGAGCTCTTTCGGGCTTATCCTCATCCAAGCGGCGGCGCTTCGACAGCCTCTGCGCGTCGCTGTCGGGCTTCTTGTCCGGGGCTGAGCGAGAGGATGCGAGTCGACGGGCCGTGTTCTCTGCTCGTTTCCTATCTCTCCAACGGCCACCTCTGAACTTGACCTGAGGCTTGAGAGGCTCTGGGCCCAGCTCAAAGTTCAATTCGAAGGTGTCCTCGGCCATGGTGAACTGCAGTGCTGCGGTCCTTCAAAGACGGTTGCTTCTCTGTCCAAGAGAAAAAATAGAGACCTGACGTAAGCTGTCCGAATTTTCTCCCGCCGCTATCGATTAGATGGATAAGATACTGGACCGCGCCGCTACCGCCGCTACCGCGGTGAGTCATGACTTGAGTGAAGGCGTCATCGAGCTAGGCATGCAAGGGCAACGTTCGCCGGACTGGAAGCCGTGGCGGGATTTTTTCGTGCGGCTGAGGCTTGGGCATCTCGGAAGCACCAGAGCGGGGCAACGGTTCGGCTTGTAGATGCTGCAGAAGCGTCGCAACGGAGCTGACGATGACGGCTGCCTGGCGGTCAATTGGCGAGCAGAAACTTGCTTGTGGCAAAAGCACAGCACCAGATGGATGATGGCCTGAAAACGACGGTAGCTTGGAAGAAGCAACGAGGTCACGATACAGCAATCGTCGAGATGTCCATCTTGTCCTACGATTCGCGGAGAGCCACAGACTTGGCTTCCGAGTTCACCCAGAGGCCCCGCCGGCCATCCCGGTTTCTTCTCGGGAGCCATCCATGTCGTGCACCGCCCAACATCGGATGCAGGTGAGATGGATCAAGGAACGGAGAGGAGAGGGGAGAAGAAAAGAAATGCCTCGAGAAATGAGGACTGGCAATTTACAGTCTATATTCGTAGACTGTCTAGCCTGAGGTGGTGCTGTCCGTGACTCTGATGTCGGCTTCTTGCTTCTTCAGATTCGTCTATTCTACGAATGCGGCTCTCGTGCGTCACGAGGATTGCACGCGTGCGTCTAAGAAGCAAAGCACGTAAGACGTGCGACGAGAGACGAAAAAGAAAAAATAGAGAAAAGAAAAAGAAGGAAAAGGAAAAGGAGAATAAGGGGGGGCCGTGGACGAGGATAGGTCGGTTCGGCTCCGCCTCCGCCCGAGAAGCGTGACCCCGATACTTGATAGATTTTTAGCTGTTTTTCTCCCCGGCATTCCTCGTCAACCCTTCACCTCTGCAACTATTTTCCATCCTTCCAGCATCAAACCAAGAAGCGCGCGTTCGTTTGGCCCTCGTGTCAAATGAACCTGCAATTGAGCCCGTTCTTTTGTTCCCACGTGAGTCCGCTGCTGCTGCTGCTGCGTCGCGTCAGGCGCGTCTCGTCACTGACTGACGGTCTCTTGCAGATTCCTTCGCTCGCCATCATCTAAATGCCAACCATCTACTCGTCGCTCTACTCGAATTTCATCCGTCAAGGATCAACATTCGCAAAGTCCATCACTACTCACGGCTACGCGCAGTCCGTCGTAGCCGCCACACACCCTCATGTCCTAAACTCGCAGAATCGCCCCGTCTTTGGCCGCCGCCACACCAATCGACTTGGCCGTCTGTCGACTCTTCAGCTCTGCTCGGCTTTTCATTCCGACCGGACAGGCTCTGCCTTTGCCGCCGATAGCCGTCATGGTCACCTACACGGAGGCTTAGATGCCTATTTCGAGGCTCTTCAGAAGAAGCAGGCCGATGGCGAGACCGATATCGAGTGGACACAGTTCGAGTTTCCGAAGCGTATCGAGTGGAAGCCCAGCACTTCTACCGTTCTCGCCGATGGGCAGTCTGTCGTTCCAGAGTCTTCCGATGCTGTCTCTGCCCTTTCGGCCGACGAGGCCGCTGCGCTCGCGCAAATCGATGCCGCTCTCGAGAGGGAGATCTTGGTACGAGGAGGAGAGCTTGCCGACCCTCAGCCATCAGCAGCTTCACCCAAGCCGACAAGTCCGGGTGCTCGCCGGGCCTTGACTCCAGGGGACGCTGTGGCGCCGGCCCCCGTCGACGAGCAGTCTCGGTCGTACGCAGATCACCTTGTCCACCTGTCGGCCGAGGCTCGCTATGTGGAGATACCGTCCGTCTTCGAGGCCATGCTGGCAAACGGAGTCAAGCCCATGGCCAGCGCCTACAATGCGCTGCTCATGGCCGCCATCCATCTCCCGACCAAGAAGATCGAGGTCGTCTCCAAGGCTCTGGACGTCTATGCCGACATGGTGCGCAGGCGAGTCTCCCCCGACAGCGACACCTTTGACATACTCGTCGGCCTCTTGGCCTCCCGGTCATTGGAAGTGTCGGAGATGAAGGCCTCGCTCGAGGAGAAGCGCAGACGCTTTGGTGGAATCGAGGAACCGGGAAAATTCATGTTCACCTCCCATGAGCTCGAGCATGCCATTCTCTGTGAGGACGACAGGCTTGATCTCGCCATCAAGCTGTTTGACGCTTCGATCGACGCCAGCACGGCTGCCTACTCTGCAGAGACATATCATCACCTGATATCGGCTTGCGCCCGCGCCGGCCGCGTCTCTGACATGCTCAGGCTGTTTGGGCACATGGAGTCGAACAAGGTGATCCCGTACGCGGCAGTCTTCCCGGCCATGATTACCGCCTTCGCCACCCGCGGCGATCTCGTCAGCGCTGTCGAATGCTACGACGAGTATCGGAGCCTTGCCGTGGCCGACGACGGTGGTCGGGCCGTCCTTCGCGATCGACTCGATGATCAGGTCTATGCCGCGGTCATCAATGCCTACGTCGTCTGCGACAAGCCAGCGGGTGCCGTCAAGTTCTTCAAGAGGATAGTCGACGAGTACGGCGTTCGGGCTGTGGACATCAACGCCGCCTTGGTCACTTCGGGCTTCGTTCAGGGCTTCATCTCCCGAGGCATCTATGACGAGGCATTGAAGTGGGCTCAGTCCATCGAGGCCGAAGCCCGCTCGGGGGCCCTGAGTCGCATCGCCATTGCCGCTGCCGACGATGGCGACGAACCGACGGCTGTCACGGCTCACGCCGGCATCCCGGCCATGTCCGGCACGTTGACGCCCACGATAGCGCTGCTTGCCATGAGCATCCGTGGGGGAGACGTCGCTTCAGCTACCAAATACTGGCATGTCCTGGCCAATCCCGAAGTACGCGCGACGGCGCAGCTCATCGAGCCGACAGCCATGTTTGCCGTTGCTCTGATCGGTTCCGGGCAGGTGGTCGAGGGCCTCGTTCAGTCAGAGATGATGTTTCAGCGAATCCGGGCGTCGGAGCCGGAGGTGGGATCTCAACTCGTGGGCGAGATTGACGAAGGCGCCAGCTTCATCCATCGCTACATGGAGTCTCGGGGCATCAGCGATCCACGGATACCGGTGTCTCCCCCGTCGTCGAGCATCCCATCGCAGACGATGACGGGCTCGCCTTTCCTGTCGACTACGACGACGACGAGTGTCGAAGATAGCTACGATCCCCACGCCCAGAGCATCGACTTCAAGGGCTCGTCGCTGATTGCCGACGATCTCGAGGGTGGTCACGGCCGGAAGGGCCCTCGTCTGACCGAGGCCATGAACCGCTTCCGCAACATGCGTCGCGCTGGCCGGCATCCTCGCTACATCACCTACGCCAAACTCATCTCGGCCGCGGCCCGTGAAGGTAAGATGGAGCTGTGTCTCGACATCCTCGGCACGGCGCGCACCGACGTGCCGTTGCTGCCCCAGTACGCTGCCGTGCGATACGGCTGGTCCTCCATCCTGGACGCCATGGTCGGAGCTTGTCTCGGCATGGGCAACCGTGGACGGGCCGAGCAGTACCATCAGGAGCTTCTCGAGATCGGCTCGGCGCCGTCAGCCAACACGTTTGGTCTCTACATCACGACGCTCAAGGAATCGACCAAGACGTTTGACGAGGCGTCCGAGGCGGTGCGCATCTTTCAGCGCGCCAAGAGCGAGGGCGTGGAACCCAGCTCGTTCCTTTACAACGCCCTCATCGGCAAGCTGGGCAAGGCTCGTCGCATCGACGACTGTCTCTTTTACTTTTCCGAGATGAGGGCCCTGGGCGTCAAGCCAACGTCGGTGACGTACGGCACGATTGTCAATGCCCTGTGCCGGGTCAGCGACGAGAAGTTTGCCGAGGAACTCTTTGATGAGATGGAGGCCATGCCCAACTACAAGGCCAGGCCGGCGCCCTACAACAGCATGATGCAGTTCTTCCTGACGACGAAGCGCGACAAGAGCAAGGTGCTGACGTACTACGAGCGCATGCTGACGCGCAACATTGCGCCGACATCTCACACGTACAAGCTGCTGATCGACACGCACGCGACGCTCGATCCGGTGGACATGACGGCTGCCGAACAGGTTCTCGGGAGGATTCGAGCGTCGGGACAGCGGGCCGAGTCGGTGCATTACGCGTCGCTCATCCACGCCAAGGGATGCGCCCTCCACGACGTGGCCGGGGCGCGGAAGCTGTTTGACAGCGTGGTGCGAGAGTCGCTGGCGCCGGTACAGGCGTGCTTGTTCCAGGCGCTCTTTGAGGGCATGGTGGCCAACCACATGGTGGCGGAGACGGAGCCCCTACTGGCTCTGATGCGGGAGAGGAGGGTCGAGCTGACTCCTTACATTGCCAACACGCTGATCCACGGCTGGGCGGCGCAGAAGAGGATCGACAAGGCCAAGGCCATCTACGACAGCGTCAGCCGAGAGTGCCGGGAGCCGAGCACGTACGAGGCCATGACGCGGGCTTTTCTCGCCGTCGAAGACAGGGAGCAGGCCCGGGGGGTGGCGGGCGAGATGGTGACGCGCGGATACCCCAGCGCCGTGGTCAACAAGGTGCTGGAGCTGCTGGGCGGTGGGCACGAAGCAGCGGCGGAGTATTAGATGTGGAATTCGGTTTATGATACCCCCGTTGCGTGGATGACGAGGTGTTTCGGGGGGGGTATCAGCTCTCGGACTTTTTTTCTTTCTTTTGTGCCGTGGGATTAATCTGCATGGAGGCGTTTTGGACGGGAATCTTGTGGATAGACACATCTCCGCTCTGGCATGGAAAAGGTGGTGGTGGTTGTGGTTGTGGTGATGGTGATGGTGATGGTGATGGTGGTGTTGAGTCGAGTAACGAGGATAGATCAGGGGGTGGGAAGAGAGGAACGAAACAAAGTACAGATACGATAGGACGGACCTACCTAGATATGAAAAACATCTTCTGCTTAATCACACTCATCTGCCTCTTCACATTCACATGTCACATACCGTCATTACTTCATCAGCCTGCCATCGTCTCGCTGCGTCGTCCGCGATGAAGCCACCTACCCTAGGCCACGTCAGTGCGCACCGCAACTCCAACCGACGACATCAACCCTCTCCCTCTGCCCAGCCCAACCCACCGAATCTCAGCTCAGCTGCTCCCCCCCCAATCTCATGGCGACGACACGACCGACGGTAGCCGTCTCTGCGCCGGGAAAGGTGCTGCTGACGGGCGGCTACCTGGTGCTGGACCGACAGCATACGGGTCTCGTGTGCGGACTCAGCGCGCGCATCAACGTGGTGGCGGGAGAGATCACGACGGGGCAGGGCGTGCAGCTGAGCGAGATGGTGGTTGATAGTCCGCAGTTTGTCGATGCGCAGTGGCGATATGGCTATCATCTTGCGGCGGAGGGGGGGGGCATCGAGGTGACGCAGCTGCAGGTGTGAGTCTTGCATCTTTGTCTGTTGTCTGCTGTCTTCTAACCAACGAGTCAAGAGGATCAAAGATCTCGCGCAACGTCTTCGTCGAGACGACGCTTAGCTACGTCCTCACCTACGTCAACCACGTCTGGCACCAAGCCATCGGCTCAGCCCGCCTCATCATCCTCGCCGACAACGATTACTACTCCCAAACACCAACCAGCACGACTCCAACCCCGCGCTTCGCAAGATTCGCCGTGCCCCTGCCCTCGGCCCACAAGACGGGCCTCGGCTCCTCCGCCGCGCTGGTAACGGCCATCACCGCCGCGCTGCTGAGCCACTACCTCGCCGAAGAGCGCTTCTCCGTCTCGACGGTCGAGGGCCGCGCGACGCTGCATAATCTTGCGCAGGCGGCGCATTGTGCTGCTCAGGGGAAAGTCGGGTCGGGGTTTGATGTTGCGGCTGCTGTGTATGGGTCGTGTGCTTATCGGCGGTTTTCGCCGGCCGTTTTAAACCGCTTGCCCAGGGTTGGCGAGGTGGGGTTTAGTGAGCGGCTGGCTGAGGTTGTTGATGGGGGGTGGGATTGTGAGATTCGGGCTGGGATGGGGTTGCCTCGGGGGGTGACGTTGTTGATGTGTGATGTTGATGGGGGGACGCAGACGGTTGGGATGGCTAACAAGCTTCTTGCCTGGAGGGAGGAAGACGGTGAGACGTGCCGAGAGCTGTGGCAGAAGCTACAGATGGCCAACGACAGGCTGGCAGCTCACCTCCGAGAAGCAACCCTCGAGGACGTCCCCTCGGCCATCGACGCCATCCGGAGCCTCCTCCGCGAGATGGGCCGCCTCAGCAACGTGCCCATCGAACCAGCGTCTCAGACGGAGCTTCTGGACGCCGTGTCGGCGGTGCCGGGGGTGTACGGCGGTGTTGTGCCCGGGGCGGGAGGCTACGATGCGTTGGCGGTGCTGGCTCGCGATGATGGGGATACGAGGGATCGGCTTGAGGCTAGGCTGAGGCTTTGGACTGAGGAGCGGGGGACGAGGGTGAGGGTCTTGTCTGTTGGGTGTGAGGATGAGGGGGTGAGGGCTGAGGATTTGGATGTTTATGGTGGATGGTTGTGATGGGTATGTTGTTACGTCACTGTGTAAGAGGAGGAAAAGAACGACATGTATTAGGTTACAACCCCTGACCCTAACCATCGTCTCGGCGTATACGACATGAATCCACGATGACTCGTTTCAAGTGGTTGTTGGACGACACCAACCGGTCAAGGCCACCCTCTCATGCAACAGATGCTTCGAAACATAGTCTCTGCGGTGCTGAAGAAATGTGCCTTATAAGTTATATGCATATCTATATACATATAGTTCCCCTTCACTGATTTCTTTAAAGTATTACTATTTATTCTCGTCCTTGGGCCATTTCTTTGACTCTTTCTTCGGAGTATCACGATTTGGGTGCTTCTCATGGTAAATCTCTGTGTTTGACTCTTTCTTTAGGCTCCAGTCACTCGGGGCGATTTCACCTTCCCAGACTTGATCGGGGTTAAAGAGGCCCTCGCTGTTGTTCTGCAGCCACTTGTTAACGGAGCGGTACTTTGTCATCTCTATCCTTTGAGAGGAGTCGGCGCAGGTCGCGGTGAGGGTGATGCCTCCGAACTCCCACTGATCTTTTCTGAAGTAGAAGCCCTTGCCGGATATATCCACAAGCCTCACAGGGTTGATATCGCTCAGCGGCACGGTCCGAGACCCAAAGATGGACTGAAGATCGAAGGTGTGGTTCGAGAGAAAGCCCCCCTCTGGCTCCCTGGCGAGCTTCGTGATGCCGGACTTGCCGCGGAGGGCGCCGACCTCTACGGCGATGGTGTCCCAGGTGCCGGCGCCCATGTCGTTGCCGAGGTGGAAGTCGACGGTGAGGTTCGAGATGGACTGGCAACTCAGTTCTCGTCTCAATCCGCAGCAACTCCTTCTCTGGCCTTGTGTCCTGTACCGTTAGCCTTTGATGCACGACCTGAAGTTGTATGTTGCGGATCCTCATACCGTTTTTGCCATCTGTTGCTGGTCTTGACGACCATTTCACCAGAGCAGCTGGTGGTAGTCTTGGCGACCATATCGCCAAAGATGCCTCTCCCCTTTTATTAGGTCGTTTCACATGCTTCGCACAGGCACCCTCAGCCATCAACTGGAGGTATGCCGCAGCCAGCAGCGGCAAATACTGCCTCAGACTCTCGATAGACGCCCCGACGTTTTCCTCGATGACTCGTTCCGCGATGTCTGCTGCGACTGTTAGCACGAATGCTGCCATTGGCGGCCATTGGTTTCCGTACGGTTCTGGTTATCCGCCGGACACTCCTGTGGCTCAGTTTGGAACTGTAGCGGAAACTGGCCAGTCCAAGCTATCGTCGCCCTCGCCTCTCCCAACGAGTCCATGAAGGCAGCCGCCTCCCTTTCGTTCTGGAAATCGCTCGTTCGGTTGGTAGTCAGGCCCAGATTTTTCCATTTCTCTTCATCATAATCTGAATTCCTTTCAGCGACCTGTAGTACCCTTTGGCCCAGTTCCTTCTGGAAGTTGGCATCGTGGACTGATATTCGCAGTTCAGCCTGCACAGCTGCTTCTACTTCTTCAAATCGATCATAGCTTATCCATCCCATCACCTGCGACCAGTGAATACCGCCTAGTGCCACGCTCTCCTGGTTGCCGTCGGCCATTTGGGTGAGTATGCTAATTGATCTCGGGTCGATGATATTAGGTGAGGGATGTATAATGTAAATATTCGTTGGCTCTGCTGTGTCGTTGTCTGCGGGTTCGCTGTAGATTGCAGCAGTACTCGGATGGTATGACACCGAAACGTAGGCGGTATACCAGTCTTGCGTACTATTGCGAGGAGGATGACGCTCTTCAGAGTCGGAACCGTCGTAGTTTCTGTTCATATGATGATCCATTCCGAATGCCTCATTGTGACTTTGATACCCATCATATATCGGTTGAAAACCCCCCAAGGCTCTTATATCAGCCGGTGTTCTTTCACTTCCGTATTCTCCACGAAAGAGGAGCCTGAACTCTTCAATCTTTGGCTTCTCTTCGAGTTTTAACTTCTTGGCTGATGGCCCGGGCTGCTCCTCCGGCAAGTCGTTGGAACGAGGGACGATAGAAGCAGGGCCATCAGCTTGTTGAGCCCAAATTGTGTCTCGTGCATCATTGGGCAACAGTCTAGCGGTACCAGAACCTATCCAAAAGAGCCAGACAGACACGACTGAAAGCAGGACTGTAGACGGATGCATGGTGAAATGATATAGAACGTTGATAAGTTGAATGTAAGTAGCGGACGAGTTTGAGGACTACGCTTTGGGCGGGCTCAACATTGGATTTGAATACGTTGGTGAAAGGGGCGGTATACATGGCAAGCCATCCCGTGATACACGACTTGATTGCTCCCTATGCCGTCGATATGAAGATTCAGTCTTGACCGGGCGGCCGAGGCCGGCGTTGGGACAGGCAGGAAAACGCCCGTGGGTTGCTTTATCGGACAAGGCTCACTGGAGAAGTGTCACCGGATAAGTCAGCCCGGCATACCTAGCCGGCTGAACCCCCGGAGGTATGCCTGAGGCTTACATACTGTCTGTCACCGCGTCCGAGGCAACGTGGCAGACTCGCAAGCCAAGACCCATGTCATCATCTCCCCTCATGTATATCTATTTTGACCCTATTTCGCCGGCACAGCCTGCACAATAAACTAGATAGTCAGTTGCCGGTACCCTAGCCGATTCTTGCTGAATGAAGCCTGACTTGACTCGCAGTTGTGAGCCTTGCTTGTCGAAAGGTTGAATGAAGCTTGACTTGACTCGCAGTTGTAAGCCTTGCTTATCGTCAAGTGTTAAACGAAGATCAAGCGTGGAATGGTCATATAAGTTGGCCAGACAGACTCTGTAGCTGCCTGCCCATTGCCTTGACTAGAGGCGTCCACAGCCTCGGGCTTTTCTTCCGTTCCCACACCCACTCCCTTGGCAGCTGGCTGACGCTCCTGAACCGGGCGGGAGATGAGAGAGTCGCTGATGAAGAGGGTAGCTATATAGCTACATTGTACAGAAATGACTGTGATGACGAATTCACATGTGATGATAACTCCAACAGTTCACTACAGAGTAACCTAAGGGGAGACAACCTCTTCTAGAAGGTTGTGTTGAACACCATGTAATAGAAGGTAAAGCAGTTGTTGAACAGCTTCCCTGTGACATCCATGGACGTCACCCAAATCCATGGTTGAACAGTTTCGCCTACGGTCGGCACATTGGCGAGATTGTCACATGAAGCACTGCACTACGCAGGCAAAGGTAGAATACACACTCTAGCAATTGACGCTGCAGGCAGCACACGTAGCCTGTGTTTGATAGATACCGAAGGAATAGAGCCTTGTTGCGTGTCTGCCACTTTGTGAGAGCTACTCAGAGGCAAAGATCGACTCTCCTCCTCTCGTATCCCCAACAAGAGTCATGATGACGATCTCAGGCCTCTCCAAAACTAGCCAATGTCTGTAGGGCTCCCCCACGGCTATTAGGATCTCTTGCATTAGCACGGATTCCAACTTCGTGAGGTAACACGGTATCGTAAGTCCCTGTTCCCTGTAGCGGCCCAGACTCAGGGGCTAACAGTTTTACGCATAGTTTTATGCTTCAATCGACTCGGCGGGAACCCTGTTGCGGGCCAACCAAGCAGGCGTTCATGCACTCAATGATGGAGAACACGATGTCGACCCGCCCGTAAGTCATGGAGAAATGTAGGCTTGACTGCCCGCACCCAGCACATACATAAGCGAGCCGCCCAAGCAACCACGTTCGTAACCCTTCAAGAGCCCCAGACATTCAGCAGATGTCAAGTCAGGATAAGATGTATGGCACTGGACCCAAAGCTGTGTTCCTTCACGAGTCGCGGCCACTGTTGGGATCACGCTCTACTTTGCTTCAAGATAGTGCAGGCAAAAGAATTGATTCCATCAATTGATGGAGCATGGCATGGCATGTAATACGGGCTATCTTTCGTACTCGACGCCTGGATACGAATTAGATGGTATGATGGCCGAGTGGCCAAGTTGACGGGAAGGCAGAGACTAGGGAAGCCAAGTCGCTTAGATTCTGAGCCAGTTCAAGGGCCTACGTCATTGCCAACCCGCCACTTCCTTACAACTGCCATGACCGCCGTACTCGTAATGGGGCCAACAACCTGTATCTACTTGACTCTCCTTGGAGGATTACGCATGTACGTGTATATGCCTTACTCTGCCAGCCTTGACTAGAGCTATGTACTTGGAGGCGCGATCAATTTCTCAAGTTGCGGCATTTGCTGCCAGGAAACTAAGCAACTTCTTCGTAGACAAGAAACTGAAGTTGGACGAAAGTGCAATCAGGGTCATGAGTTTCTAGTGCCTCCACTCGTCATCGCTTGACTGGTCTACAACACTTATGGAATCATCAGAACGCTAAAAACTGCATCGTCCATGATCTATGGACCTAACAGCGTTGTGAAGCCGGTGGCATAGATAAGAGTCTGAACACGTATTTCAACCTTGGCTGGATCAATGGGCAGTTATTCCCACATCTGACCTTACTTGGAAGGTCTACTACTGTGATTCCCCTGTCTTGACGGAGAGATGACCTTTCTTTGATGCTATGAACGGCCTCGTAAATCATGCTGTGGATCAAAAGCCAGAAGTCATGCCACCAAATGACATGGGCACACGCACCAAGGAACTACACGGTTTTGGAAACAGTTTATGTGGACTGTTCCCCGGAATTTCTGCCTTGGAATCATACAAGGCCGGACTCGCCCGTGCGAGCTGGTCATCGTCTGCATAGCCACGAGTGTATATAAAGGCCATCCATCGCCCTGCACAGCTTCATCTGGATCATCACCCAATCACCCCGTCTCTTCCACAATACAGCTACGCCCTCTCTTCAGCTTTATATCTCTTCCACTCTTTGAGTCACTACTCATCAGATACACAACTCGCACACCAACCACTCAACTCGACAACTCGCAACGCCAAAATGAAGGCAGTCATCGCAACTATCGCCCTCCTCGCGGGAAACGCTGTCGCCACGCCAATCGTGAACTCAGCCGTTCCCAGCCGACGATTTTCTTTGTCGCCTGAAGTGCTGAAGTGTATGAATGATAACCGCTGTTTCACTCGCGAGACCTTCTCTCCCGAAAAGCGAGAACGTTGCCTCCGCTGCGAGTCTCCTTCCGGCCCCGGCAATGCTGGGCAAGATAATGAGATCAAAACTTCTGCCCAAGACTCGGACAAGGTGTCTAGATGCGAGTGGAAAAACGGCTGCTCGAGCCGCGAGATCTGGACTGCTGAGAAAAAAGAACGCTGCAACCGCTGCAAAGCTCTATCTGGAAAGCCGGCCCAGGCGCACAAGCTCGACTACGGCAACATCGTCTTTCCCGAAGAATAAAAACACCGCAAGCTTCTCAAGGCATGAGGTGGTGTCAAGATCGGACGCTCATTTACATTGCTGCCGGCAGGCAGCAGCTGCCCTTGGCCTCTCTATTCATGTATAGAAGAGAGATAGATACGCTCCTTAGATAGAAAAATCAAGAGATTCTCGTTGCCCGATTCACTAGGGATTTTCTGCCCGATCGCTGCTCAGTCACGGATACGGAGATGCCCTCATCCGCGACGGAGGCTCAGATAAGTTCAGGCTACAAAACGTTGCCTACATACTTATAGTGGATGGTTGTAATAGACATGCTTATCATGTCACCATGTAAGAGGAGGAAAAGAACGATAAATAACATGCTTATTAAGTAGGTATTAGATGCTAGCCGCTAGGGCTATCGAGCTTCCAACGCCGTGAACATCATGCCATCGTTCCTTTAATTCTAAGCAGACTTTTCATTCGTCCCGCGATAAATGCCCGTCCATACAATACAATCCAGTGACTGCGGAATAAGGAAGCCAGAGGTAGAGACGCAAGGGAAGAAAGGTAAGGAGCGTGATGGGAGTAGGTGAGACGAGGGAAGATGCTGGCATCGGTTCCCTGGTTGAGCCTTGTTTCCCGGATGGGGCGTCTGCCAGAGGGCCTTGTTTTTGGTTGAACGAGTGGTGTTTTTGCTGTGTTGGATGATGCGAGTGCTAGTTGTTAAGGAGTGGTATAGTTGCTGCCCGTATTTTAAAGAGTGGTATTAGTTTCCCCGGTGTTTTAAAGAGAGGTATTAGTTGTCATGTATTTTAAAGAGTGGTATTAGTTTCTCCGTTTCTGAAAGAGTGGTGCAAGTTTCCCTGTATCGTAAGGAATGTTGTAAATCCCGCTTGTACATGTATGTAACGAGTGTAGGTTGGAGGAGCCAGCTTCGAGAATGATGGGGGTCATGGAGGTGACGGCCAGCAGGCGGCTGTTGGGCCTGGGGGGGTTTGTAAGATGGTGTGGCGGGTTAATGCTGCTTTTTCGCGGAGGAGGGTGAGTCTGTGATGTTAGCCTGGGAAGACGGGGGGAGAAGGGGAATAGAAGAATACTGGGATAGGGAGAAGTCTAGAAGAGGACGAAGAAGAAGAGGCAGAAGATTAACAAGATTGACCAGCAAAAGAGCAAGAAAGGGGGTTTATAACAAAACGAAGAAGACGTAGAAGACGTAGAAGACGAAGAAGACGAAGAAGACGAAGAAGACGAAGAAGACGAAGAAGAAAAACTCACTCTCCATCAGAAACACCCGGAAGCACACCACCCCCAGTCCGAAAGTCAAAAGGCGCAGACTGCAAACACCATCAGCCCAAGCTCAACCCCCCAAAACAAACAGCATTACTCACAATCTGCATAACCCTCTTCGCCCTGCGCCTGCGCTGAAGCATCCCCCTAAGCCGAGAGCACATCATCCTCTCCGCTTTTCAAACCCCGAAGTCGTTTCGATGGGTTGGGGGACTGAATCAAGGTTGACGCGCTGCATGAATGGCGGGCGAAACCTCGCTCGTTTACTCCTTTCCAAAGGGAGTCAACGGAGCAGCAAAGCAAACATCAGAAGAGAGAAAGAAAAGAAAGAAATGGCACGCCAACGGCAGCCTGACGATTGAACCCAACAGCAGAGGCTCACAGATATAGCCGCAAGACCAGGGCAGAACAGCAAGGGCACAGTCGTGTCTCGCGCGCGTATCAAGGGAAGGGGGCGAAACACGCAACGGGATGTAAGCGGCAGCTTCTATCTCTTATAGCCTTACGTCTATTACGCAGAGAGGGGGTTTGTCTCGCAGTCTTACAAGTCACAACTCACAAGGCCGAAAGGGGGTCGTCACCGGCTGGAATGCATTGCCGCCGAATCCCATCCCCCCTGTCTCTTCCTTGTTCGTCGAAGCGTGCAGACGATATGCTGTCTCCCTTGGACTGCGAAACATTGGGGAAAAGGGGAGACGTGGTCGGTAGGTAGACAAGTCTTTGGCCGCCCTTATTTCGGGTAGTCTTTTACGTGGAAGCTCTTGGACTTGACGAACTGCTCGAAGCCGAAGCGACCCAGAGTCTGGCCCTTGCCTGAATTCTTGTGCCCTGTCCAGGCCAGATCCTATTGACGCCGTCAGCATATGTCTCCTCCGGAATCTGTAGGGCTTGTCGTACCGGGCTGGGATAGTCGCAGCGGTTGACGAAGACGGTTCCGGCTTCGACTTCTTCCGCAAGCTGTGCGCCGCGCGTCGTGTCGCGAGTCCAGATGCTGGCCGTAAGCCCGAACTCGCTATCGTTCATCAGTCGGATGGCTTCGTCGTCGTCTTGCACCTTCATGACGGGTATCACGGGCCCAAACGTCTCTTCCGTCATGACCATCATGCTGTGATCAACGCCCGTGAGCAGCGTGGGCTTCACGTAGTTGCCCTTTGCCGGCGCGCTGCCGAAGCTCTCGTTATCCGGCGTCGCGTCCTTTGCACCCTTGGCCAGCGCGTCCGAGATGTGCTCTTCAATCGTCTGCTTCGCCCTCCGCGACACAACAGGTCCTACATGCGTTGCCTTGTCTGACGGGTCGCCCAGCTTATACCCCCGGAGCACCTTTTGCACCGCCTGTACAAAGGCGTCGTGTATCTTGGCCGCCACGTATACGCGTTCTACCGAGCAGCAGCTCTGCCCCGAGTTGAAGACTGCGCCGTCGACAACCTCCTCAGCCGCCCAGTCGACATCGACGTCATCCCTGACGTAGGCTGCATCTTTTCCGCCGAGCTCGAGGCCGACGTTGACGACGCGGTCGGACGCCGCCTTTTGCACCGCCAGACCACCAGCTACCGAGCCGGTGAAGCAGATGAGGGCCACGCGCGGGTCTCGAACGACAGTCTCCATGACGCTGGGCGAGCCGCAGTGGAAGTACTGCACCACTCCCTCGGGCATGCCCGACTCGCGGAACATGTCGGCCACGTGCTCGGCAATGGTTGGCGTCTGAGGTGACGGCTTGAGGATGACCGAGTTGCCCGCCAGGATAGCCGGTATCAGCGAGTTGACAAGAGTCAGATAGGGGAACTATGTAAGACAGAAACCAGTTAGAAGGCCGAGTTCACGGGGACTTGTGACGACGAGGCCACGCACATTCCAAGCAAAGATGATCAGGACCGGTCCGACGGGCAACTTGCGGATGAAGCGGCGGAACCCCTTTTCCGGCTCTCCAGGCGTATCCTGAAGCGCCTCGTCGCTAATCTTGAGCATGTACTCGCCACGCTTGACGGCCGTGGCTACTTCTTTGGCGGCAAAGGCAATCGGTCTCCCCATCTGGGCCGTCACCTCTTCTCCGAGCTCGGTCTGACGGTCAGAGAGGCGCTTGAGGAAGCCTTTGACGATTCGCTGACGATCGGCGAGAGTCGTCCTGCGGAAGCTGTTGAAGGCCTCGCCGGAGACCCTGAGCAGGGAGCCGAGATTGGTGGGCGAGGCGCCATTGCGGGTGAGGATGGGCTCGTTGGTGGATGGGGAGATGGTGGTGATGGTTTCGACGGACATGGCGGTTCAGGGTTGCTGGATGCTGTTTCGTGGCTTCGGAAGTACCAGGAGTGCCAGAGGTTTCTCGTGAGCTCTGTCTCGTAGAAGATATCTGTCGACTGTCCGAGCTGGAGGCGAGCGGGACGATGAGTTTTATGGGGGAAACGGTGTTGGTCTTGGTGCCCCACGTACTACAACGCTTGATTAGGCTCCGCCTGGTGACTGGTCAAAGGGCTGGGTGAGTAACGATGACAGATGATAGAACTTGCTGTTAATACTCTATGATGTCGTACACAAGATGACCACAAGTCACAAGAGTGAGCTCGAAATGGCCTTCTCCTAGCAACGACGTCATGACGAGCCGTTTGACAACAGCAAGATATTCGCACTGTATGACTTCTTATCGATAACGTCATGGACTTTTCTCCAGTCTGCACTGCAAGTGAGCAACCCTCACTTACTGCAAACAACAACGCACCATGAAGCGAAACGAATTCCTCGACGCATCTGATAGCGAAGATGTCGCTGAAAACGACTCCGATGACGAACTCACAAAGGGCGGCGCTCGACCTGCGAAACGGCGCAAGGTCGAGATTCGCCGTGTCGAAGCAGAGAGCGAGTCTGAGGGCGAAGCAAGCGACGAGAAACCCGCATCAACGAAACAAGACGCTTCACAAGACAAAAAGAAGACATCATCCAAGGTCAAGCCCACCACGGAACTCCCCGACATAACAAAACCAACGCGAAAGAACTTCGTCGTCACCGACAAAGCCATCAAAAAATCAGGCGTCGTCTTCATCTCCAGGGTCCCCCCCTTTATGAAGCCAGCAAAGATGCGCTCCCTACTGGAACCCTACGGTACGATAAACCGCATGTTCCTCTCCCCCGAAGATCCCACGTCGCGCACCCGTCGAATCCGCGCGGGCGGCAACAAGAAACCCCTCTACACAGAAGGCTGGGTCGAGTTCGTGCGCAAAAAGGACGCCAAGGCTGCCTGCGAGCTTCTCAACGCGCAAATCATCGGCGGAAAGAAGCGAAGCTACTACCACGATGATATCTGGAACCTCGTCTACCTCAAGGGCTTCAAGTGGCATCACCTCACTCAGCAGATTGCCGCCGAGAATGCCGAGCGGACGAATCGTATGCGTGCCGAGATTAGCAAGGCTACCAAGGAGAATAAGGAGTTTGTGCGGAACGTCGAGAGGGCCAAGATGCTGGACGGCATTCACGCCAAGAAGAAGAGCAAGGGCGGCGATGCGGGTGCCGACGAGCCGGCTCCAGAGAGGACGCGGACCTTTAGGCAATTCTCGCTGGTCAAGAAGCCGGCTGACAACGACGAGCAGCCAGAGCACGTCACCAGGGTCTTGAGCAAGATCTTTTAGTTTCGCCTCTCAATGCCAGGCCATTTGATATCCCATCACGTGACCGGATTTCATGCCCCGCTTTCGTAATGCAGCTCGATAAGACTTATCGCCTGGCCGCTTATCAAGGCTCGCCCATCTTTTTCGCCTCTGATCATCGTCCGACTTCGCCAGCAACCTCCACTCCCTATCGCTTCTCCAGCTCTCCCCGGCCGTCTACAATCATGTCTATGGATATCGACGAGGCCCCGATGGCCATCGGGGATA
>NJES01000324.1:0-20729 GCA_002591395.1 Ophiocordyceps camponoti-rufipedis | reverse complement strand
GGGGGGGGTGGGGGGAGGAGGCGGGGGGGGTGAGTGGGGTGGGTGGAGGGTGGGAGTGAGGAGAGGGGGGTGAGGTAATAGAGAGGGGGGGGGGGGCGGGGGTGAGGAGAGAGAGAGATAAGGGGGGGGGGAAAAAAAGGGGGGGGGGGGGGGGGGGAGGGGGGGGGGGGGGGGTTGTATGGGATACACATCCTCGTGAGGACTGGGTGATTTGGGCATTGGGCCAAGGGGGGGGTACGTTGCAATGCTGGGTGAGGAGAGGAGGGGCGCGGCGTCTGTAGAGGATGACCGAATTTGTTTCCTTGTTACGTATTTTCTCCGGGTTGTTGGTGAGGGGAGGGCGGGTTTCAGGCGAATTGGCGCTTCAGGTCTGCCCATTTGCGGTTGAGCGTTTCGTGCTGGGAGTGAAGCTGGAGGGCTTCTCGTCAGCGGGGGAAGGGGATAGAATAGAGAGGGAGAGGGAGGGAGAGGGAGAGAGAAACGCACCTCGGCGTAGTGCATCTTGGTCTGCACCAGCTCCTCCTCCAGCTCGGCAAGCTCCTTCTCAAGCCGCTGATTCTCCTCGTGGACGTGACCGTTGCGCTTCATGAGGTCATCCCTCTCGAGTTTCCACGAAGCCTCAATGTCGGCCGGCTGCTTCTCAATCACCACCTTGAGCTCGCGGACCTGGCCCTTGAGACTCTCGTTCTCGTCCCGCAGCTCCTCGTTCTCGACCTTTGTGTGCACCATCTCCGTCGCCAGCGCCGTCTGCTCGCGGTCGCAGGCCTCGACGCGCTCTTCTAGCTTGCGTACCTGCACCGCGTAGCTTTGGTTGGCCTGGCTGAGCTCCTGGAGTTCTGCCTCGCGGCCGCGCTCGGCCCGCGTCTTCTCCTCCCATTCTGTCGTGTAGGCCTTGAGCAGCTCGGGCGTGATCTTGACCTCGCACGCGTCGCGGACTAGCTGGTCCGCCCTGTACACCTCCTTATCCTGGCTCGCGGTTGAGCTGCCGAAGAAACCGTTCTCGAGGATGCTACCCTGGCTCGGGTCCTTGTCGATGTAGACGTCGAAGAGCTTGTCCTTGAGGTGCGTCGTCAGCTGCTGCATGTCGGAAAGGGCCAGCAGCGTTGCCGCGTTCTTCTGCATCAGCACGATGCCGAACCGCAGGATGGCCGACAGGCCTTCTGAAAAGATCAGGTCGTAGATACGCAGCACCAGCTGCAGCGGGAAGCGGTAGGCAAACAGCGTCAGGAACCACTGCGTCGCGTACAGGTGAGGCGAGATGCCGCGCCGGTGCAGGTGGCAGTACAGCGCCGGCTCCGTGTCCTCGAGGAGACGCTCGAACTGGTACAGGTGCATGTGCAGCCCCGGCATGTCCTGGATGAAGAGCTCCCGCAGGTGATACTGGTTCATGAGGCGCACCAGGAGGCAAAAGGCTTCCTGCTCGGGCATCTGTGCAACGCGTCAGCAACTCAGGCCTGGTGACATGTCCGGAGGATAGCCTACGTTGAACAGCAGCGGCATGATGAGAAAGTTCATGCCCTGCGCGTAACCGACGCCTTCGTCGTACAGCGCGTACGCCTTGCAAACCCCAAAGAGGCCGTCCTGGAGCCCCGAGGCAGCCGCGTACTTGGAGTAGCTCGTGCGGGCGCCGAGATCGCGGCGGATCGTCTTCTCCAGCTTCTGGAGCGCTGCTGCGTTCTCCTTGGTCTTCTTCTTGCGCTCCTCGGGGGAGATTGCCGTCACCTTGACCACGGCATCCGAGCCCTTTTCCCCGGTGGTGCCGGATTGCTCAGAATGCACCGACGACGCAGACGACGTGGGCGCGTCGCCACTGTGGGCGCTGAGGCTCGCATTGCTAATGGAGCTCGTCGTCGTGCTATTGCTGTGCCGATCCCTGTCCTTTTCCGTGCCTCGAGCGACGAGTTCCCTGTAGACGACTTCGAGGCCTTCACTCTTGCTCTGGGCCAGGACCTGCCAGACGACTCCGCGGATGGCGTTGGGAATGCCCGTTGCGATGGCCCTGTTGAGCTCTTCTGCACTCGACCTGGCCACGGCTGCAGGGCCTTCGTAGACGACGGATTGCCACAGGTCCCAGTCGACCCGAGTGTCCGGCATCGCCGAGGGGCCGGCGTTGATTCCCGACATGGTTCCCGGAGCCAGGTCGATATTGGGCCCGGGCACGGGTGAGGGAGGGGGCATCTCGCCAGCCACAGTTTCGTCGTCCTGGTTGACGAGGCCCAAGGCTCCGCCGGGCTTGTCGCCGTCGGCCGCGGGTGTCGACATGCCGCTCTCCTCTCGTAACCGGAGAGCCTTGAATCTGTCCTTGAGGCTCTCGCGGTTCGAGCCCCGCCTACCGCCGTCTTTGTCCTCCTCGAGTCTGCTGAGCATCATTTCCGGATTGCTCATGAGAGTAGCCACTGAGCTGGCCGTATTGCGCCGCGGAGAGGTCTGGGCGGGAGGCGACTGTTGGCTTTCTCTGTCCTTACTTGTCGTGTTACGGGATAGCCAGGAAAAGGGACTCGTCAATTTCCTGGTCGGTGCCGGCGGCTGACTGGAAGTGCCGGCGGTTAACGGTGGCCCAGAGCCTTTGGAAGATGTGTCGTTCGGTGGGTTCCACGGCATAGAAGGGAGGGCGCCAGCGAGGCTGCCGAGGGACAGTTTCTTGCTTGGCTGGTCTTTGGGAACGGGGCTCGGGGGGTCTGAACGAAGTCAGCTTCGGGCTCAAATGAGAGTAGTCAGGATATCTACCTTGGGGTTTGGTTGCTGCCTCGTCATCCAGATTAACATTGTCGAGATTCGGGGTGCTGGAAATGCGGCTGGAATGAGCGGGCGATTGATGACGAGATGGAGGCCTGGCCTGCGACTGAGGTGGAATGGGGGCTTCGCTTCGAGCGTCGGGAGCTGGTTTTTGAGCGGCCTTGTCGGTGTCGTCCTTGCCGTCGACCCCGTCCTTCTCTCCGTCGCTTCTGTGTCCAACGTCGTCAACTCCGTCTTTCTCGTCACCTGCGTCCTTTTCCTCGACTTCTTCTTTGTCGTCCACGACACTGGCCCCGGTATCGTCGGACTCGTCCGAAGCCGGGCTCTGGGTCACGGCCACAGCCCTCTTGGTCAGAGAGCGAACCGAGACGGTGTCTGCAGTGTGGACATCAACGGGAACGACATGGGCGGGAGCGTCGACAGCGTCCTCAAAGGACTCGTGTTCGAAAGCCTTGACTTGTCAGTAACGAGACGCGGCTGCGGTGCGACGACGGCGACCAGTCAAAGATGGTGGCGCGGGTCATACCGTATCATGGTTCGCTTCCGCAGCCGACGACTCCTCGTCACCTGCAGGACGTGACGGCTTGGAATCCTCCATGTGGGCGAAGGGGACTGGCGTTATAACTCAAGCGGCCGCCATCAACGGCGTCGAGAATATCGATGCAGGGCGCGAAGCAAAGGATACTGTCGAGCGAGCGGTTGGCTGGGAGTCAGGCGGGACCCGACGAGAGGACGGGCTCCTCAGCAGAGTCGGTCCTTCCGTGGCAATGGTCCCTGGCGGCGGGATTCCGGGCTTGACGTCGTTTTGTTTTGCTCCTGTTGAATATTTGCAGAGACAGTTGCGGTTTTCTGCCCTGCGTTCAGGAACCGCGAGACAGCGGGTGTTGGGTGGGTCAGCAATCATGAGGCGGCGCGTGTGCCCCGTAGATACATTTTGGGGTACTGCCGGGGTGTCCCTGCACTACTGTCAAGTACGAGATGGCTGCACGGGGGTTAAGTAGAGCCTCGTCGTAGATTGCCGCAGCAATACTTTGAGCTGATAAGTCAGCCAAGTAGCGCCACATAGTCTGCGTTGCCAAGAATAGGATGCGACGTGGTAGCCTACGGGAGAGGCTTGAGCTTGCTCCCTTCAACTCCGTGCTACGGCTAAACCTGGTTGATGGTCCAGCACAGAGATAGCAGGGGGATTGGGTAGGTAGGTAGGTAGGTAGGTATAGAGGCAGCCGGGTTGCCTGCTACATCATCATTCACAGTCAAATGACAGATACTAACGGCTACTAAAGGTAGGTGCTCGAGGTAGCAGGCGCCTGCCTCGATGCTAGTAGGGATAGTTGGGAGTTCAGGAGGTCAACTTCCCTCAACGGCACCGCTAATTGGCTAATCAACTGTCTGGCCAGAGATGATAGGAGTCTCGTCACGAATGCAGTCCTGCCCGTGTCCTGGGGGCAGTCTCTTTATCAATACTTCAGTGGGCCGGCCGCTCTTCTCCGCTGTTTGTTTGTCCCTGCTGCAATCCACGCGCCCGCTTCGCGAGACAATGCCTCGCGCCGCGCACGGTATCCGCAACCCACCTGTTCTATTCCCAGAAGCAAGCCCCTGTTGCCTACGGACCCTAGTACCTACCTTACCTATCCTCGAACGCCCTGAGAGGCTCAGGGTCCGTCCTCCTTCTGAAATAGCACAGTGCGCGCGCTCCCAAGACTCCTCAAGACCCCCCCCCTGTCACCTGTTTCCCGGTGTTCGTCTTGTCGCTTCAGGGGGCGCGGGCAGCCAGACAATGACGAAATGGCGCCGATTCAGTTGGCTTGATGAGACTTTGGAAGCTAGGAATGCACCTCGAAGCCCTCTACATTCCTCGGCTTTGTGGGACTACACGAGATGTCTGCCGTGGCAGTGCCGAGAGGCGCCGGCCCGTCGTGCGTCCAAATTTATTACATGAGAGACAGGCACTACCACCGGGCAGTTCCGTGACCTCATAACCTCCTGCCCCTTTTGCCATACATATTAGATGAGTCGTGCCCGCGAAAGGGGCAAACTTCGACTTGCGCATTGCGCATTGGCTTTATTTAAATGTACATACTTCGTACGTCATGCGCCTTTCCTGCGTACATACATATAATCCACTGCTGTTTCGTCCGATGGACTGGCCGGGCAATGACGCATCAATACACACGTATTCGATGAAAAGCTAGGGTAAAAAGTCGGCAGGAAATGTCACTGCGTGTGCGATCACGTTCTTATTAACCAGTCTAGAGACGACTGCTGTGCCCTAAGGACTACCTATGCGATTAGGTTTCGAAACAGACTTGCGATATACATACACAGGATAGATAGGAGGACGCGGGCATAGAAGAGATAAGAAGGGGAAGATGGAAGAAAGTATTTGTGATCGCGAAATACAACTTGAGGCAGTCCGAAAGGCAACGGAGAAGAAGACTTGACAGACGCAACTTGAGAGCTGCGCTTTGCCAGAGTGTTCGGGCGAATACATACGAATACAGACTCAGAGTAACCGAGAAGAAAAGTATGTCGATCAGAGTGCTCGATTCTGTGTTATATACGATACCAGACCAGAGTGTTTTACTATCATCAAATGAAGCTTCACGGCTTCAATAGTTAACTCGTCAAGACTTGTCGACCGTCGTTGACGCTGATTCACGTAAGGTGCTGGCGGCTGACATAAGCATCGAGCCCCCACCTCTGCCGGACAGCCTGCAGGCTACGAGTTATAGGCTCTCAGCCTACAGATCTGGAGGCTACGGGCAGGCTTGCGCAGCCGCAACTGCCATGAGCTTATCAGATCACTAACATCCTCAGCGTGACACCGGGGCTTTTCATGTTAGTACCAAGCTAGTACCCCTCAGCCCACTGCTGCGCCTATTACGCAGAGACCCACCCGGCCAACTCTGCCCGAACCTGGGTTTCACTGCTCGACGTGCCGAGCGAAGAAGCACTCTTTTTCCGCTCCCGCCACGCCTTTCTGAACCTCAAACATCCCGCCTTCCCGCTGCGCAGCTGGTCAAGCTTGCCCTGCGTTGTCAGCAGCGCCTCTCACAGCATCTCCTGCTTCGTTCCGCATCGCCTGCTCTGTCCATCGCGTCGCCTCCCGCCCGCTGCCAAAGCTCGTCTCCGAACGGCCTGCACCCGTTCTTCGAGACTCTGGCACGGCTTCCCCTGGCTGCCTGGATATAGTATCTCATCGCCCGCAAAAAAACAGAGAGCCTGTTCGATCAACCGTCTCATAGACTTTTTTCTCCTGTTCCTTTCAGCCCTCGCCGTTCTTCCGGACGGTCAGCCTGGAAATTTCGACGCCACCATCTTTTCCTGACCACCAAAGACGACATCGCCCGCCGATCCCGATATCACGATTTCATCACGCATTGCCTCTCCGGCCTCTCTATCGTCTGACGAAGGAGTTGTCCCTTTGAGGGCACTCCACCGTCATCAGCTGTGTTGTAGCCCCGACGGGTAACGCGGCTGCAGTGGAGGGGGAGCTTGATTTCGTGTTTGCGGCTCGGCCGCTTCCATCCTCGCCATGGGAAAAATCATCAAAACTATGCAGCCGAGGCATAGGGAGACCTTGGTGAGTTTTCCTTACTTGGTCATCCGTACACGTCGCTGACACCGAGTCATCTGTAGTCTCCTTGGCTTCGAGGCTACATACAGTCTGCCTCGACGCTCGCGCTGCCTCTACTACCGGCGCGTCTCGCCACTTTCCCCTCGAGATGGCCCTTTGGCCGTGGCGACCTCTATCACTGGATCCCCCTGTTGAACCGCTTTGACAGCATTCTCGACCAGTTCTGCAAAATCTATCGTCTGCACGAGGGCCCTCAGTCCTGTGACTTCGACTGCGACCTGCTTTTGAATACAAACAGAGAGTCGGCCTTTGCCAAGGAGAAGAGTTGGGACAAAAAGGAGCTCGAAAACCACGGCTTCTCTGCCCAAGGCGACCGTGAGCTCGTCGAGGCTGTTCTTAGCTTCACCCGCATGTTACTTGAGCACTGCGGCAACCGAAGCATCTATGCCAGCAGCGCCCATCTCAACGACCTTCTCAACAGCTCTTCGCTGTCCGTCGTCATCGCCACCCTCGAAGTAGGATCCGAGTTGGCCCAGCGCTACCAGGCATCTGTCAAGCGCATCGGCAGCTCGTCCCGGCAGATTAGTGCCGCCCTGCTGGCCAACCACTACAACATCGACCTCGACCGCGTCCAGCAGATTGCCTTGCCCTTTTCCAAGACCCCAATCGTCGGTCTCTGCGACTACACGTCGTCGACCACCCCGGCCTCGGCCAAGGGTAAAGAAAAGGCACAGACTTCGGCTGGAAGGGCCACGACCTCCATTCACGCAAACGACCTCGTTGCTATCGCGACCGCAGACGACAAGCACTGGACCGACTGGACGGATGTCAGGGTTACCTATTACCCGCAAGACTCCCCGACCAACAATGAGGCGCCTACCGATGTCGGCCGCTCGACCCAGCCTTCGACGCCGACACCCCTCCGCCGGAGCTCGACCATGGGCAACCAGCAGCATACCCCAAAGCCACGCAACGCTGTCACGGATGACGCTTCTTCGCCCATCACACCCCGCACTCCCGCCGTCGCCGACGAGCATAATTCCCTGGGCCAAAAGTCGTTCGAGATCCCAAGGTCTGCAGTCTTGACGACGCCAATCTATGACCTCGTCCAGCGTTGTCCGGACGACATGCCGTCGGCGGTCAAGTACGATCTGTTCCAGAGACTTCGTGTCGCCAAGGCCCTCACTGGCACGATCGAGGAGCGGCGTCAGATTCTGGCCGCTCGGCTGCTCGCAATAACCAATCTGGCGTACATTCACATTGAGTCTACTTTCGTGGACAAGGTCTTGCGCCAAGACATTGATGAGACGCGGAGATATCAGCTCGTCTACCAGTTGGCAGAGCTCATTCATCCGTCGACAGATGGCAAGACCGACGTGCCCATGTGGTTGCAATCGATTGCCTTGGCTCTGCTAGAGGCTGTTTCAGGATTCCACGCCAGATGTCAAGATGTTCTGTCCGCCTTGAACGCGAATGTGAACCATGGCATCTTGCTCTACGTCATACGAAAAGCCGTCGCGGGCATGGCGGAAGATGGCGCTTCCGATGCCAATGAGCAGGTCACGGTCGCGGACGAATGGAGAAACAACCTCTTCTCCCTGACGCTGCACTTGTCCATGACGACGCGAGTTGGGAGTGAGATGGCGTCTGCTGGGCTAATGGATATTCTGGTTGAAATCCTCAGTCTTCGTTCCAAGATCTCCCAGCGCCATCACGCCATGGTTTTGGCCTTTCTCGACGGCCTGATCTGGACCTATCAGACTGCGTTTACGGCTTTCATCAACGCCAGCGGCTTGGGCACGGTGGCGAGACTGCTCGTGGACACCGTCACTGAGGCTCGCAAGTCGCTCGGCTCTTCCAAGGGCATCAAGGCGGATCAGCAGTCGAGTGCCGTCGACTACGAAGTCCCGTACTACCAGCAGCAGACTCTAAAGTGGCTCCTCAAGTTCATCCACCACGTCATGTCCAACTCTTACACGTACAACGGGAACACGGACCGGCTCGTTCGCAATCTCGCAGAGAAGTCGGATCTGTTACGGAGCCTGCGAGAAATCATGGAAGATAAGAAGAGCTTTGGGTCGGTGGTCTGGACGAACTCGGTCACGATTCTAAGCGACTTCATCAACAACGACCCGACCAGCTTTGCAGCCATATCGGAATCCGGCATGATTAGAACCTATCTCGAGGCCATCACGGGCCGGCCCATCGCAGAGCACCACGGCGACCAGAAGCCCAAGGATAACGAGCATGAGGATAGGGAGGACGATGAATCCCCAGACAGCCCAGCCATTGCCTCCATCGTCGAAAACGACGACCGTCCTCACCCACCTCCGGTGGAGGTGCTACGGCAGGGTCGAACTCAGCCGCTGGCCAAAGGGATTCTGGCCTCGCCCGAGGCCATCAACGTCGTCCCCCAGGTGCTAAACTCCATTTCGCTCAACAACACCGGCATGAAGCTCGTGGTTGCCTCGCGAGCGTTTGACAGCTACCTGGAGATATTCGAGAGCCCTGCTCACGTCAAGTGCATGGACACGGATGGCGACCTCGCTCACAACGTCGGCAGCAGCTTCGATGAGCTCGCTCGCCACCATCCTCCTCTGCGGACCTCCATCTCCAATGCCGTCATTGATATGGTTGCGAGAGTGCGCTTCCTTGGCATCGAAAAGGCCCGCACGTGCGGTTGGGGCGCGAAGCTGCTCCTCAGTGGCGCCAACGGCGAGGTTTTGTCCGTCAATGAGCTCGGCAAGCTCGAAGACGCGAGCAAGTTGTCTCCTAAAGCGCGCGAGGACGATGCCGATGTCGAAATGTCCGACGCGATGCCGCAGGATGACGCAAAAGCAGGTCGACGCGATGACGAGACCGACACGGGCACGTCTGCCGAGTCCATCACGCCCTACATCCATGCTCTGGCCACTTTCCTCACGTCGTATCTGTCCAATTCTCTGCTCAAGACCAACTTCATCAAGAAGGGGGGCATCGAGATGCTCCTCGACATTTGCGAGTCGCCCAGCCTGCCGGCCACTTTCGGCGACTCCGCTGCATCTCGATCCTTGAACCAAGTGGTGTCGCAGCTGGTCGAGCATTCGCCCATCTGCGCCTTGCCCTCGGTGCTGCGCCGCGCCCAGGCCGCCATTGATGTGCTTAAGCCGCTCGCCGACAAGACGGAAACGCTCCCTCCTTACTTCGCGCCCTTCCTCGTGCCCGATCCGGGTCTTGTCCAGAACGGTTCCGAGGCTCCGCCCGGAGTCTTGGAGGGGAACATGCTGGTCAAGGCGCTTTTAAATGCGCAGACCTTCATTAAGATTGTTTCCGACTGCTTCTTGACCTCGAGGAACAACGTCTTGACCTTTTACCCGGTCAATGTCTACGACTACTACCTCGGCCTGATCAAGTCGGTCGGGCCCCTGTTGCGTGGCGTTCTGGCCGAGGAGGCGGCGCAGCTCTCTGTCGTCCCCCAGCATTGGTCGTTGAGACGTCACCCGCCCACGGCCGAGAGCGGCACCCGGGATGGCGACGTGGACGCCGACGACACATCTCTGCCCGAGGCGCTGAATTCTGCGACCGGATGGGAAGCGGCTCGAGACACCGATGGCGCTTCGGCGACGCGACCCACGCAACAAGAGCAAGCCAGCCCGCGATTCCAGAACTACGAAACTCTACGCGTCTTGCTGCACCCAATGATTCCGACTTCTTTCCCGTTGTTTCAATCCTTGGGCAAGTCGCTTCTGCCCCGTCGCAGCGAGCAGAACCACCCTGAGCCATATACGAGATCTCGTCACCTCGATATTGCCAAAGCTCTCGCAGAGTCCGTTCTCAGCCATCTGGCTCCGTCCGTTGCCATGCTAGAGCCGACTTCGAAGGATTTTCACTACTGGATCATCATGCTCCACACCATTCATGAGATGCTCATCGACCATCCTACATCGAGGCAGAATGACCGCTCTAACATGCACATCATAATGCCTGTCCTCCTAGCATTCAAGGAACGCGGCGGCTTGGATGTGCTCAACTCCATGCTGAGGGTCTTCACCAGCGCCATCAAACAGGGTGCTGACGGCGCTCCCGATGAGTCGTCCAAAAGCAAGGTTGCTGCCTTTGGTCTGAAGAAGGTGCTCGACCTATTTTACTATCTCGTCGACGGGAAGCACCTGTCGGAGACTGCAAACTTCTGCAATCTGCAGCCTCGTCACCCCGATAGGCCGAGCCCTACCGTTGTCTGTCAGCAGATTGTCGTGCAGTTCCGTACGGCTGTGTTGTCGGCCGTCATGGACCTCTTCAACGGGACTTTCCTCCATAAGCTACCGGGTGCCACAGCAAAGCGGCTGCTTGACATCTTCAAGGTCATCGCCGGTGGTGACCATGAGCTTCAGAGCTCCAGCTCGCAATACACCTCGTTCAATCTCTTCAGTCACAAAGATGCTCGATTCGACTGGCAGCCTCTCCGCGGCGTCGTCAACGAGCTCCTCGGCACGGGCTTCGACGAGGGCTTGGTGCACGAGGCGGCGTACAGATCCAATGGCAACAGCGGCTTCGCCACTGAATATTGCCAGGCCCACAAAGATGGCCTGGCTGGCCTGCGGAACCCGATTCCGCCAGAAGACGCGGACCTCTCTGGTCTGACAGAGCCCGACACACCTGCCAACAACAATCCCGAGACTTCGGCGAATGAGAGGGAGGCTTCCAACAGTTCGGCCGTGTCTGACGCCGATCGCATGTCGTTGGACGCGCTGCCTGATCTGACTTCGGAGGGGCTTCGGGACATGATTGAGCGTCCCAATCAGGTGGAAGAGGCTCAGCAGACAGGGTATATACCCGCGGCCGCAACGCCAACAGTCGCGCCGGCAGACGATGCCAGTCGAGATGATGGAGCTCTGATCCAAGCCACGAAGGATAAGCTGGATAGTCTCAGGGCGCGTCTCAGGCGTGATCTGGTTGACTCATGTCTGGATGTTCTCCGCGCTCACCCGGACACGGCCATGGACGTCCACGAGCTCATCGTGGTAATGGCTCTCAGACGGCAAAACCACGAAGCGTACACCGATGTTGGTTCCACGCTGATATTCGCGCTGACTTCGATCGCCAACGACGACGAGGAAGAGAAGAAGTACACTGGCAAATTCATCGCCGCCTATGCTCATCTCTTGGCCCTCCTCGTGCAGGACCCTCATTTCCTCGAGGCAAACATGGAGAATCTACGAGAAAAGGTCGACGAGTATGTGAATCTCCTGAAGCTGCCAATGTCCTCTTCGTCCGAAGACTTGCCGCCCTGGATCCCTTTCATCCTCTTGGTCCTCGAGCTCTTCCTCTGCCACGACGAGCGGCTTGTCGCCGCACAGTGGAAGGCCCCAAAATCACTCGACGAGACCTGTTCGGCTCCGGTCATCCAGGCGGGGACTTCCTTGATCGGCGACCCTGACCGCACCAAGATACTGGACTCGTTGCTCGAGTTGCTTCCCCGTATCGGCAAGGAAGAGATGCTGGCAACAGCGGCCCTGAGGGTCCTCGTCATCCTGACGCGACGCCGCCAGGCGGCGAAACTTGTCGGCGAGAAGCGAAACTTGCAGAGGCTGTTTCTTATGGCCAAACAGCTGTCCGGGTCTGGCTCTGAGCGCCTCAAGCAGACGAGATTGACCTCGTACATCATCACCATTTTGCGCCACGTCATCGAGGACGACGAGATTGTCAAGCAGGTCATGCGTGCCGAGATCCAAGCCGACTTTCCGAACATCCAGCGGAATCAGCGCGGGCCTGTTGATGTCTCGACGTATCTGCGGGCCATGGCCCCGGTTGCTCTTCGAAACACTGATTTGTTCGTCGAGGTCACGAACGAGCTGGTGGAGTTCACCAGGTGGCAGCCCCCGCCTGCTGAACCCAGGCAGCAGGGTCTGGCCCTGAAGAGTGCTTCCAAGGACGGATCCGAAGCTGTCGATCCACCCGTCCAAGGTTCCTCGACCCAGGACATCAAACCGTCGACCGAGACTGCGGACAAGGAGATGATCGATGCGCCCAAGGCACCCCAGCATGACAGCAAGCGACCGGTCGTCGAAAACCCGGATGGCGTCATCCATTTCCTTCTCTGTGAGCTCGTCAACTATCGCGAGGTGGACGACAAGGAGCCGGTCACTCTCGGCAAAGATGGCAAAGCAGACGGTGAGTCGTCTGCTCCTGGTCGAGACACCGGGGTCAAAGACAAGCCAGCCTCGGAAGAGAGGGACAAGAAGCAGACGAAACCGGTTTTCAAAGCTGTGGAGCATCCGATATTCGTGTACAGATGCTTCCTCCTCAGCTGCCTCGCCGAACTTCTGCAGAGCTACGTCAGGACCAAAGTCGAGTTCATCAACTTCAAGCGCAGCGCACCTCCCGCTACAACTCAAACGCCGGTCAAACCGAGGTCCAGCATCCTCAACTATCTCATATACGACCTGCTGTGCCAGGGGAATCTCACTGGGACGACGGACAGCATCGCATCCAAGAAGAAAGCCGCGACGTCGTCGTTGACTCAGCGGGTTCTTGTAGCGCTCGTCGCCAAAACCAGCGAACGACCAGTGGAGCGCAATCGCGATAAGTTTGCGTACGACGACGAGCCCGATCTCCTCTTTGTTCGCAAGTTCGTCCTCGACACGATTCTCAAGGCCTACGAAAAGGCGCCCCTTGCGGATGAGCCTCTTGAGACCAGATACACTCGGATGCAGTGCTTGGCAGAGCTCATGAATCAAATGATTGGCGAAAAAGAAAAGGATCAAAACTCCGGATCTCGGGCGGCCGACAACGTACAGAACCGGTCTCAAGCGCAGCTCCGGCGGTTGATGTACGAGAAGGGATACGTGGAGAAGCTGACGTCGTCCATTGCTGAAGTCAGCCTCAACTATCCCGGCGTCAAGCGGGCAATCAAGTACATTCTCCGAGTTCTTCGCGCCTTGACCGGGACGGCGAAGGAACTAAGCCTCTCTCCTCTGGCGAGCTCACTGCCTTTGGACACGGCCGCAGACAACAGCGAAGAGGAGTTTGCGTCAACGTCGTCACTGTCAGACGTCGATGACGACCGAGAGGAGACTCCGGATCTCTATCGCAACTCTGCCCTGGGCATGCTCGAGCCTCGCGCCGACGATGACGAATCGGGCGAAGAGGACGAGGACGATGAAGACATGTACGGCGACGAGTACGACGACGAGGAGATGGACTACGGAGAGGACGACATCTCGGAAGACGGCGAGGACAACATCAGTGAGGACGACGATGAGCTCAGCGGGATGGGTGAGATTGAAGGCCTTCATGGCGAGCCGGGCGTCGTCGAAGTTATCATGGACGAGGACGAAGATGATACGGGCGACGATGAGGACGACGAGGAGATGGATTCCGCTGACATGGAGGACCTCGAAGACCGCGTTGAGATTGTGGATGAAGAAGGAAATCCTCTCGACGAAGATGGAGAGTCGGCCTGGGAAAGCGAGAGCGACGTCGAAGAAGTGGAAGACCAAGAGGCCGAGGACCTCGACTACGAAGCGGAGAGGCAAGATGAGATGGAAGCCCACATCCACGACATGGGGCCCGGCGGCTTGCTCGATAATATGGCTAGGGCCATCATGGGAGAAGACGACGGGTACGAGCCGGAGCTGGATGTCGATAATGAGCATTTCCTCGACGACGCTCATGATGAAGGAGGTCAGTGAAATTGCCTACTCCCCCAAAGCGTATGGTGTGCTGACCATTTCATGCAGAAGAAGATGAGGAGGAAGACGACATGGAAGACGAGGAATACGTCTACGACGACTATCCTCGTATGCCTCACCCTCCCCCCGATGTCTACCGCTCCGGTATAGACATGGCTGAAATATATCCCGCGTTTCCAGTTGAACAACCGCCGCCGATGCCTGCTGGTCTGGGCTGGGACAGCTTCGATCCAGACGATGCACAGATCCGGCTCATGCTACTCGAGGCTGGTCAGAGGCGGTCCGTTCTTGCTGCCAGGATGGACAACCGCAGCCCGTTTCCCCCCCGATTCATGGCCGGGTCGAACCGGGAACATCTTGGTCGGCAGCCCTGGCTTGGTGGGCGACGAAGAAATGCTAACGGTGATGTCACAGACTTCCGCACCTTTCTCTCGCGAGGCCACCGCTCGACGGGGGCTCAAGCGAGCGCAGACGACGGCGTGAACCCTCTGCTTCGACCGCACCAAGCGGCGTCCGAAGCCGCGCCCCGTCCCGGACACAACCATTCGGTAGGGCTTAGGCTTCCCGAAGGCGTCTTTGGGGGAAGAAACGGGATCGACGGCCCGATGGATCTCCTTGGCGAACTCATGGAGTTTCTCCCCATCATGGGTCGCAATGCCGCTGGTCAAGCTTTCCATTTCCACATCACCGGTCCCAACGGCCCGCGTGAGACGCGCGAGGTGAGCGCAACGCGATGGCCCAGGAACGAACAGCGTCGGGAGACCTCGGCACAAGAACCCCATCAGGCGGTATCGTTCACCCCCGAATCCACCCTCGAGCGCTATCAGGAGGAGGCCAGGATGATGTTCCGAGACGTTACGATTGAGGCCTCTAAACTGCACACCATCATCTTCGCGAAGCTCACGCCGGCGGCCATGGAGTTGGAGAGACGATTGAAGGCGCGAAATGCCGAGGAGCAGAAGCGTGTGGAGGAGGAGCGCATTAAGCGCGAAGAAGAGGACCGCAAGGCACGGGAGGCAAAAGCTGCCGAGGAGAAGGCGGCCAAGGAGCAGAAGGAAGCCGAGGAGCGAGAGGCCGCGGAACGAGCGGCAGCAGCCATGGCCGCGGCAGCCGCTGCCACTGAAGCCACTACCAACGAGGCTCACGACGAGGGGAGCGGCGCCATGGAGGGCGTCGAGGAGGCCGATCCTTCAGGCATGAGCCGGGCTGGCGGCAACGCGGCCCCGGACTCGGGCAGCCAGCGCAGAGTCATGACGACACTGCGAGGCGAGGAAGTGGACGTGACGGAGCTCGGGATAGACCCGGATTACCTTGCGGCGTTGCCTGAAGAGTTCAGAGAGGAAGTGATTGCTCAGACGGTGAGCGAGAGGCGATCTCAGGCTCGCGAGGAGGCAGCCACGGGCGAGTCGACCGAGGTGTTCCAAGAGTTTCTCGACGCCCTACCGGAGGAGCTTCGTCTGGAGATTGCGCAGCAGGAGAGGCAGGACGAGCGCCGGCGGGAACGCGAAGAGGCCCGTCGCCAGGCTGCTCACGCAGGAGGTTCGGCGTCTGTGGGAGCCGAGATGGATCCCGCCAGCATCTTGCTCACCTTCCCGCCCGAGCTGCGAGAGCAGGCCCTGATCGACCAGGGAGAGGACCTCATGGATCAGCTTCCTCCGGAGATGGCGGCTCAAGCCCGGGCTCTGGCTCAGCAACACGCGCCTCTTCCGCAGCATCGTGGCATCCGAAGCATCGTGGCTCAAGGCAGATCGCCTCCCGGGGCTGGCAGGGCCGAAGCGCGCAACACGGCGGAAAATCAAGGCGAGAGCAGAGTCCAGCGGCGAACCGTGGTTCAGATGCTCGACAAGCCTGGGATCGCAACGCTACTGCGGTTGATGTTTATTGCCCAACATGGATCGATCCGAAATTACCTGTTCAGCGTCTTTGCCGACGTCTGCGAGAACCGCCAGAACCGGCTCGAGGTCGTCAGCAGTATCCTGCAGATCCTACAAGAGGGCAGTGTCGACATGAATGCCGTCGAACGAAGCTTCGGCCAGCTCTCTCTGAGGGCGAGAAAGCACAAGGAGAAAGAGGTCGAGCAGAAGACTCCGCAGAATCTCAAGAGGACTCTGACGGGTCCAGCCGCGACCAGCAGCACGGCTCAGACCAACTCGGAGACGTCGCCCCTGCTCATTGTTCAGCAGTGCTTGGACCTCCTCGTGGACCTCAGCTCGAGGAGCCATCACATCCCCTGGCTCTTCTTGACCGAGCACGAGATTGTCGGCACGACGCTCAAGAGGGCCCTGAGCCGGAAGGGCAAGGTCAAGGACTCCAAGGCTCACAAGTACGCCATCAACTCGCTGTTGACGCTGCTGGACCGTGACCTGGTGACGGAGAGCTCCATCGTCATGACGCATCTCGCCGATCTGCTGAACCGCGTCACTCTGCCGCTCCAGAACCTCGAGCGCCGTCGCAGGGAGATGGCAGAGGAGGCCAAGGGCTCCAAGCCGGCGGCTACGGTCGACGAGTCAGGCGCGGCCGCAGCTGGCGAGGCGAGCGGCGGACAGCCGTCGGATCACGTCGAGGGCGAGACGACGGTCAAGGACGAGACGGAGGAGAAGAAAGCAGCTGCGGCGACGCAGAAGCGATCCCGTCAGACGCAGCCGCCCGTGATCCCGCCGCAGAACCTGACGCTGGTGGTGCGCATCTTTGTGGCCCGAGAGTGCAACTCGAAGACGTTCCAGAACACCATCTCGACAATCAAGAACCTCTCGGTGATCCCGGGTGCCAAGGAGGCTTTTGGACAGGAGCTTGTCCGCCAGGCACGGCTCCTGAGCGAGAACATCGTGTCGGATCTCGACGACCTCTTGCCTCACATCGATCAGGCCACGACGGGCACCGAGATTCAGGGCGTCGCCCTGGCCAAGTTCTCTCCCGGAGCGTCGGAGCAGAACAAGCTCCTACGGGTCCTGACGGCTTTGGACCACCTGTTCGACGCCAAGAAGAAGGCCAAGGACGAGGAGGACGCGGCGACCAAGGACCGGGAGAAGCAGTATCTCGTCACGTCTCTCTACCACAACTCGACCTTCTTGGCCATGTGGGACAAGCTGAGCGCCTGTCTGCGGGCCATTCGCCAGCGCGAGAACATGCTCAACGTGGCGACGATACTGTTGCCCCTGATCGAGTCGCTCATGGTCGTCTGCAAGAACACGACCAACGACGATCAGGCGCCCAGTCAGACGATGAGGGACATGGTCCTTTCCAGCCCGCCTCCCGAATCGCGGACGGCCAGTCTGTTCTACAGCTTCACCGAGGATCACCGACGCATCCTCAACGAGCTCGTCCGGCACAACCCCAAGCTCATGTCGGGCACCTTTGCCTTGCTCGTCAAGAACCCCAAGGTGCTCGACTTTGACAACAAGCGCAACTACTTCAACCGCAGCGTCCATTCGCGGAGTGGGCAGACTAACGGACGACCGTCATATCCGACGCTGCAGCTGGCGGTCCGGCGCGATCACGTCTTCCACGACTCGTTCAAGTCGCTATACTTCAAGTCGGGCGACGAGATGAAGTTTGGGAAGCTCAATATTCGCTTCCACGGCGAAGAAGGAGTCGATGCCGGAGGCGTCACGCGCGAGTGGTTCCAAGTGTTGGCCCGCCAGATGTTCGACCCGAACTATGCGCTCTTCATCCCCGTCTCATCGGATCGGACGACGTTTCACCCGAACAAGCTGAGCGGCATCAACGACGAGCATCTCATGTTCTTCAAGTTCATCGGCCGCGTCATCGGAAAGGCCCTTTACGAGGGCCGGCTGCTCGATTGCTTCTTCAGCCGGGCCGTCTACAAGCGCATCCTCGGCAAGTCGGTGTCGGTCAAGGACATGGAGTCGTTCGATCCGGATTACTACAAGTCTCTGTGCTGGATGCTGGACAACGAGATCACCGACATCATCACCGAGACGTTTTCCGTCGAGAACGACGAGTTCGGCGTGACGACCGTCGTAGACCTCGTGCCCAACGGTCGAGAGATTTCCGTCTCGGAGGAGAACAAGCACGACTATGTGCGGCTCGTGGTCGAGCACAAGCTCCTGGCCTCGGTCAAGGATCAGATGGAACATTTCCTCAAAGGTAAGAAGCCTTCAGATCAGTCCCGGCTCTTGACGGATCACTGACTTGGCAAATTGGCAGGTTTCCACGAGATCATCCCCGCCAAGCTCATCTCCATCTTCAACGAGCAGGAGCTCGAGCTGCTGATCTCCGGCCTCCCGGACATTGACATTGACGACTGGAAGAGCAACACGGAGTATCAGAACTACACCCCATCCTCGCAGCAGATCCAGTGGTTCTGGAGGGCCGTCAGGTCGTTCGACAAGGAGGAGCGGGCCAAGCTGCTGCAGTTCGTCACCGGCACCAGCAAGGTTCCCCTCAACGGCTTCAAGGAGCTCGAGGGCATGAACGGCGTCAACCGGTTCAACATCCATCGCGACTACGGCAACAAGGACCGTCTTCCGTCCTCGCACACGTGCTTCAACCGTAAGTCTTGCCCTCTCGCATCTGCCCCCTTAAGACATGAAGCTGACAAGCATGTGCCAGAGCTCGACCTCCCCGAGTACGACACTTACGACATGCTGCGCTCGCAGCTTCACAAGGCCATCACCCAGGGAAGCGAGTACTTTGGTTTCGCCTGACGGACGTGTATTGCTGCGAGGGGAAGCACGTTTCCCGCCGTCGAAGCGCCCCTTCTATTTCTTCTTCTTTCATCTTTCTTTCTGGTGTCTTCTAATTTCTCCACCCCGTCATCGTTGTCTCGGCCCATCCATCCATCTTTGCCTCCCCTAACCCTCCCAACTCTTTTTCTTTCCCCTTCCTCATGCTGTTTCCTCCAGCCGGCTCCGGGAGAAGTGCAGGTCTCACGGGACCGGCCCGGATGGATTCTCGGGCAAAAAAGGGGGGGGGGGGGGGCGGGGGTTGGGGAATCGAGTCTGTGGAGGAGACGGGCTGGCTTTTCGTTGCGGATGGGCCTTTACCCTTTTTTTTTTTTTCCTATTCAGTGGTTTTTCTCGTTCCCCTTTCGGAGAATAGGGGACCTTGCTTATGGGCTAGGGTGTGTGTGTGTGTATGTAGGTAGAGCAGAGACGCGCGTTAGGGGGTATGGAATTAAGGGCCGTCTCTGTCATGTGCTGGCCTCTTGCGTCTACGATGTGTCACTGTGATGTTGAGGTAGCTATGCGTCGTGAGACGTTTGGCATGGAGGACCATGGTAGAGTCTACGAACACGGGGATACACCATGAAAGCGTCAAAGGAGTCTAGTAATCTTTCCCTTTTGTTTGGAATTTGTTCCGCTCGTTCCCCATGGCTTATGAAAATACAGTCGTGGCAGGGCCCCCGACCAAAGCCCGTAGGAGATCCTTCACTTCCGACGCATGCCAACCACCAGGATCAAGCATCGAACCTCGTCGTCTCAAAACGCTAGAACCGCTCACTTGCGCATGGAGCTCGCCCGGCGCTTGCGGACGTCGGCCTTGTGGGCCTTGGCCTCGGCCACGCGCTTGGCCAGGATTTGGGCGTACTCGTTCTGTGAGAAGGGGGGGATCAGAATGGAGGTTCAACGAGATTTGTTTTAGGGGCGGAACTGCTCACCGCCTCATCCTTGACTTTCTCGGCCTGGCGCCTCTTGAGAGCGGCGCGGTGGCGCTTGTGTTGGAGGCGCTGGGGGGTGACGAGTCTCTGGATCTTGGGGGCCTTGGTGTAGGGCTTCTTGCCCTCGCCTTTGGGCTGGACTTCTCGTCGGATGACGTATTTGCGGACCTGGAGTTGGTTCCCGGAAGATTAGTCTCATGCCTCTGGGTGAGTGTGTGTGTGTGCAGGAAGAGATGCGCTCGTGGCTTTGTCATATGCCGACGGCGGAATTGTAGGGGGGGGCAAAGGGGGGAATAGGGGGATATATCCTCTCACTCTCTACCCGGACGGCGAGTCCGGGCAGGCGATGATCGAGTATGGGTGCGGAGCGTGAAGACACATACATCGTCATCCTTGGTGAGGCCGAAGAACTTTCGGATCTTGGTGGCGCGCTTGGGACCAAGACGCTTGGGGTGGACGACGTCGGTCAGGCCGGGGATGTCGTTTTCGCCCTGCTTGACGATGCTGAGGGCCAGGACGGAAAGGTCCATGCCGACGATGCAGCCGCGGACCGACTTGCGTCTGCGCTCGCCCGTGCGGCGAGGCCGGTAGCACGAGTGCCCTTCGGAGAGAAGCAGGCGGACACGACTGGGATGCATGACGCCCTGCTTCATGGGGAAGCCTTGCTTGTCGTTTCCGCCGGTGATGCGGAAGATGTAGCCTTTGAACTCGTCGCCGACGGTATCGCCCGGGACTTCGGCGCCCATCTGTGAGGAAGGGGTGAGCGGAGGGGGCGGTGGAGGCTTGGTGGGTGGGATTGACGTACGCGCTTCTCCATGAAGACTGCCAGCTTGCGCTCATCTTCGATATCGATGAGCTTTTGGCTGCCGTTGGCAGGGTAGCTGATGTTCAACTGCGCCGGATGTCAGCGGAAGGACGAGCAAGACGGTATATTATCTGGAAGGGGGAGAGCGGGACCTTCATCGTGCCAGATCTCGGGGTGTTGGTGGTGAACCTGGCCGAAGAGAAGTTGTCGTGACGCGATTGACAGGCGAGCTGAGGGGGAAAAATGAAGATGTGTGCTGCTAGGGCTTGGATTGAGGGTGGAGACTGGCTAGCCAATAGTGGTGTACATGGTTCACCTGAG
>NJES01000323.1:0-20857 GCA_002591395.1 Ophiocordyceps camponoti-rufipedis | reverse complement strand
ATACATACATACATACACACAATATAGACGCCTGTGTCGAGCGACAAGCGACTGGCCTCATTTTGACTCTTGGGCCGCACCACCGCCGTCCATCCATCCCTCCATCCATCAGTAGACTCTGGAGAAGATACAGCAGCCTCGCCCTCCCTGTTCCTCCTCCTCCTACCTAGTAGCTCGGCCTCTGAGCTCCTACTCCCTCCGGTTGTTTGAGCCGCAGACGCCATGGCGGACGGCAGCAAGCCTTGACTGAGCATCTATTCGTGCATCATGTGCGGCGCGTGCCGTGCGTACATATCATGTACGAATACAGACAAACTCGGTCGGCGACGTCATTGACGCCCACCTCCACCCGAAACCCAGGGGCAGCCGGGGAAGAGCCGTCGATTCTGCCCGCTCCGACGATAGACGACGCGCCTCACCGCCGGTCGACGTCGTCGATCCTATGTAGCTGACTGATGATGCTCGACACCATCCAATCCGCCCAACCGCAGCAAGGTGGCTGACTTGCGTGCGGCAGCACCAACCGCGGCGCGGGCCAACGCCGGACATCCGCCCAATGGCTCTGACTGATGAACTCGAAGTCGCCAATGTATGTATGTAGGAGCATGGCGGATTGCGGATTGCGGATGGACGGATGGTAGGCCGATGGTCATACAGCACGTGCGTTGGCCGGGCTTCCTTCCACGCCTTCCTTTCGCCCCTTCTTTCCACCCCGTCTTAGACACGTCTGCATGGCCTGTGATGATGATTGCTGACCCGGGCGGGGGTCATGGTCGAGTCATTACCCCTGTCTCGAGTATTGCTACCTACATTCTTAGGCGCACACGCATACCAAGGTTACTTTTGCCTGCCCATTTTCCCTCTCCGTGTCGTTCTCTCCGTGTCGTCTCTTCCGGCCGCCGGCTGTCGGGCCCCGCCGGCCAAGACGGCAAACGGGCTGGCTTGTGCCAATAGCAGCACTAGAAACCTCCCGGGCCACGGGCGGCTGCAGCATCGCGGGTGCTACAGACAATGGATCCACCTTTTCTGGCTCTACTACTGTCGGGCAGAGGTGCTACGTAGCAGCGGCAGGGTGTTGCTGCTATCCATGATCCCATCCATGGCTGCTATAGCCCGCTGCTTTTACAGGTTGTGCCACCTACTATCTACTACTACCAACGGACCGCCCGTGCTCAGCCATGGCCTCTCTCTGCAGGCTGCACTGCAGACAGCTCCCGTCCGGCCGGGCCACCTTCCAGGTCTCTTCTGTGGAACAATTCCGCCGACAGGAACCCCTGACATGCCATCCGACGGGTCCCAGGAACAGGGAGGGGGAGAGGGGAACGGGGTTACGGGGCTATCCGTACCGGTACCTTGACCTGGCTGACCCGGGACAATCAGCCTCGACGACCCCAATTGGGCCTCCCCATTGGCCCCGGGCCCCCGTTGAACTGGACCCCTGGGGACCTGGAGCCCTCGTCTCGCCGGACCGGGAGGAGTGGGGCCACCTCGTGTACAGGTAGCGGTACATGCCTCACCTCCAGAATCTCGCCCAAGCATTGATCCCATCATGGCCGGCTATCGCGACCTTCGTCTTGACCTGTTTGATCTCTCTCTCGTCTTTTCCTCTTCTCGGGCCATGCAGCCTCGGCATTGGACGCCGACCCCGTGTCACCCTGACCGACGTCCGAACGCTTGACCGAAGCCGACAGACGGGGCCGCCCTCTGGTGTCCGACACTCCGCCCTTTGCTTCCGTCTGCACACAGACACACACACATACACACATACATACAAACATACATCAATCCTTGAGTGCTACATACATACATCCTACCCCCCAGCCGTCTGCCTCGCCTCTCTGTCTCGCTCTCACATGATGAACCAGCAGCCGCGCCCAACAACCACCGACGGCTTATACCTAGCCGACCGGTCGTCTCCAGGGTAGGCTGCCGCCGTGAACGAACCGGATCGCGTCCCGGTCTGCTGACCCTTTTATCAAGATCTTGAGCCGACCAACCAGATCGAAGCCGTCTCATGCCCGTTGATGTCGTCTCAGGACCCAAAGGCAGCGGTGTCACCTTGAACCGTACCGTGCGCCAAAGCACGGCCAAGGGAGAGGCGGTCAGAGTGACCAGCCGGTGACGACAAGATCAAGTTGCATAGAGACGGACGGAAGACGGACAGGCAGACAGGGAGGGCATCGGAGGGGATAGAGCAACAGCAGCCACCATCAGAGTTCCAGGAAAACAAAAAGGTGCATGCATGCGGCCAAACACCGCACTCAATCGGCTCTTGGCGCATAGCGGACGGGGAAGCAGATCCGGCCAACGAGAACTCGACAATCATCCATTACAATCATGTATCCGTACACCACGATCCTACCGTCTGCGGCTTACATATGTACATGTGCGGCGTATGTAAAGACAGCCTTCTCTGCGTGCCGTGAGCCGGAAGCGGGCTGTCAATCCCCCCTGCTCCACGACAGCGTTGCACTGCCGGGGGAGCGGGTGGAGGAAGGGTTGAACTCCATCATGGCAGCCGCCGACACACGTGCATACATACAACTTACAACTTACAACAGACACGTGGAGAGGCGTTTGTACGGCGGCGAGACGCAGTTCGGAAACGGAAAAGGGGGCAAGGGAATAGGGGAAGGGAAAGGCAAGTGTTGGCCGGAAAGGACTGGGAGTAGACGTCATCAACGTGAAGCAGACGAGGGATAGCCTCATCAGTCTCACCATCACAAGATGACGATATCCACGGCTGCGATCCATCCTGCCTTACCCGTCGGGACATAGGCGACCCAGCTGCCCGTCTACCAGGAAGAAGCATTTCGCCGTGGCACCGGGCAAGCACGCCAAGGTTCGGCACTCTCTCGCACATCAACTTGGCGAGTTCCGAGAGACAATAGCACCACTCGTCTCTTTCGTCATCAGCTGAGCCCATGCGAGATCCGACGTCCGTCTCCTAGCCTCGTCATCCTGGTGGGAGGGGAAAACACGGGATCCGATGATTGCGGCGGGCCTGGCGTTGGTCGGAAGAGAGGCGGCAATCCCCCCCTCCCTTCTGTCTCCCTCTTCTCATCTTTACTTGCCCTTTTCGACCACGGTTTCTCGTTGGCGTCCAACAATTTGGATCGTGGAGTTTGGGATGGGTAGGAATAGGATAAAGGAAGCAGGATGCTGTTCTCCGTAGGGCGTGCGAGTTGTGGAGAAGCGCCATGACGGACATGCCGTTGCCGATTTCGGTTGCACTTGACCAGGGTTGGCACGGTTCGACTGGGGAGACGGCCTTTTGGATCCGGGGACGCTGGAATGCGTGCCAACTTCCGTCTGTGTAGGTATATAGCGCCTTTTGCGCCGTCTGTTATATCGAGGCACTCGCCTGGTCCCTGCCAGAAACCAGCTCTTTCGAGATTTGGGTACGAACAGGTGATAGACCAACAGTTGACACACAAGGAACTGCCGGACACGAGCAACGCCCCCCCCGGGATTGCCCCAGTTCCAGCACTCAAGCTCAAGGCAGCAGCGATCTATCCTACCTGTATAATTACGTTATCGTACCCGCGAATGAACGAGTTCAGATTGAATAAGAGAACAGCGTGGCCGACAGAAGGCATCCCCCATGTCGCCATGGACAACGACGGCAACGGCAAAAGCCATCGCCCACCCGTCGACCGGGATCACGGCCAAGACCAAGTAACCTTGGCGCTTCGATACCCGAGGGCATTAAGTGGCGGCAGCGACGGGATCAGGCAGCGAGTCCACCTTGGCCCTCCTTTTCCGGCCTGGTCCCTGGTCAGACGCAGCTCCTTGGCCAGGACAGGCAGCTGCAGCGACCATCTTGTTGAGAACAAGGCAGGCAGACTGACAGCAGGCAAAAGGAGAGCCTTTGAGAGGTGATGATAGGTTTCGGCGAATCCGCTGGCGGCGGGAGTTTCTCGGTCTTCGGGGCCGGCTGGGGCGGAATCAGCATGATATCATATGTATGTGCGAATACATACACACATGCATATTCGTACATTTGCATGATGATAGGACGGAAATCGTTCCTCGTACTCGGAGCGCCGTACGATTTTGTGCACGTAATATCAGCCAGTATCGCAAAAGACAATACGAAGAGCCTCAATTCCTCCATCCATGCCCGCTGACAGCAGCATTTCCAACGTTCCCAGCCAAGCCCTGGGCGCCAGTCCAGCGTTCTGGACCACGTTACCGTGGGCCTGCATATGATACGGCCAATTGGGCAGCTTGGCATGCGTCAGCTTACCTAACGCGTGCGCTTCTGTTAACGAGATACCTTGCTCCTTTTCAGCGCACGTGCGTGCAGCGAAACACCAGCAGGAGGAAGGGTGAGGAAATGTCCGGGCGGTCCCGGGCTTCGGCATCGATGCTTGCGTCTCTGCCTTCTCTCCGACACGGCCCTTTGCCTAGGTATAAGATTTCACGCGAACAACGACTCGAGGCAAGGATTGGAGCCGCGTTCCAGCAAACTCCAGCATCGCTCGTCATCCCGTGGCCAATAGCTTCCCAGCCCCCACGCCGACTCCATCCGCCCCTCCCACTTCGTCCTTGGCTTTGACGACCTCTTCTCTCGAGGAAAAAAGGGGGTGAAAAAAAAACAGGCGATGAAGGTGCTCAGCAAGGAAGAGGAGGCGGCGCACTACTCCGTCGTCCTCAACGGTGGCATCGTCGGCGGCATCGCTGGCTTCGGGCTCGGGCTCGGTGGCGTCATCTTCGCCTTTCGTCGGTATCCGGCTTTTCGCGGCCTGACGCTGCCGTTTCGCACTTTTCTCGTCACTTCGAGTACGACGTTTGGCGCCATTGTCAACGCTGATCGGCAGAGCACTCGCTTCCAGCGCGCGCAGCATGTCGACAGCGACTATCGGGATGCCAGCCAGCGTGCTGCCGAGATGATTCGCGATAACGAGTCGACGTATCAGCGCTTCATGGCCTGGGGCCGCGAGCATCGCTACTCTATCGTCTTTGCTTCCTGGGTTGCTAGCATGGGCGTCGCTCTGACCATAGTCGGCCGCGCCCCGATATCCACGCCTCAGAAGCTCGTCCAGGCTCGTATCTACGCTCAGGCGCTGACGCTCGCCGTTCTTGTCGTCTCCGCCGTCTTCGAGATGTCCGACGCCAAAGACGGCAGTGGCCGTTGGGAGACGGTTCTCGTTGTCGACCCCAACGACCCGAAGCACGAGCACCTCATCGAGAAGAAGGTGCACAGGGAGGATTACGAGGGCCAGGACATGTGGAAGGGTACGGCTGCCTGCATTTCGTTACCCAGTCGTCTTCTTCTCTGAGCCGCTCCGATGCTGACTTTTCCAGACATGGTCGAGGCCGAGGAACAACGGCTCAAGGACAAAGAGCGCAAAGCAACCAAGTCCTAGCCAGTAATGTTGGCTTCTTCTATCATCTTGACGCATCATCTCGGTGGCGCACTGCTACTCAAGCCACCTCTCGCGGTTTACGCCACAGCCGGTATCTGTTTTGCATAAGTTATCTACGAATAGACGCATGGTGTTGGGGATCTATTGCTCTTCGCTCCATCTTTTCTTTATTGGCTTGGTTGAAGCGAGTCACTGCAGCGAGCGAATCTCAGAGTGGAGGATGATGCGGATGAAACGTGGATAGGACTGGGGAACAGGCTTCCAAATATGTATGACCAAAGGATGCTTCGCCTCTCATCCATCTCACCAGCTTTTAACCCGCTTCTTGACGCCAATGATCAAGTGGCTGATCGGCTGGCAGCACGAGGATAGTCACGTCTTTGGAGACGAGCGTGTTGGCCGAATGGTAGATGCAGTCACCGAGGGACACATAAACAATGCCGTGACTCGAATGGCCTTGCTTCTCTCCTCACGCTGGAGCTGGATCGTCGTCGTTATTCCCGTCCACTGATTATTGCAGGCTCTCCGGTGATTGATACCATCCACTGCTCGGCCTCCCGGAGGGCTTCCACCGGCATCCGTCTGTTAGTGCTGCGTGCCCCACAGTAGGTCCCCACATCGCCCGCCGCCGTTGGCTCCATCCATCTGCCCGCTCGTCGAGCAGCTGCCACTCAACGTCAGATGAAATTTTCGCCTCAAGCCGAATCAGCGAAGCCCATCGCCATCGCACCTCACCGCAAGCATGCCTGACGAAGAAGAAATCCAGATTCGAGCAGAGAGCAACGGAGGCGAATTTGTGTCGGACGAACGAGCTGCGAAGCGCCTTAAGATGGACGTTCCAGCCGAAGCTGAAGATGCAAATCCTCAGACCCAACCTCCAGCCGACGCCGAAGTCAAGGCTACCCAAGATCGCCGCTCTGGGTTGGCCCCGGTTAAGAAAGAGTAAGCTTCATCCGAGGACGAGCTGCCTAGATAGTGCTGATAAAACCATCTGCAGATACCTTCTCGACGTTTCTTCTCTGAGAATCGCCGCCTCGGATGCGGTCGACGATGACGAGGCTGAGGCCCGCGGTGCTGTCAACGAACCCGACACTGGTGGCAGAGACAAGAAGAGGGAGAAGAAGAAGAAAGGCCAAAACACGGAGCGCTCTTTCGGCAAATTCGACGATGCCATCCGTCTCTGCAGCAGTAGAGCCCTCTACCCTGAATTCTCGCCGCGCGAGTGCAGGTTTGGTGACCGCTGCAAGATGAGCCACGATCTCCGATCCTATCTCGCAGAGGGCCGACGCGCAGACCTCGAAACCTTTGACGGCAAGTGTCCCGTCTTCGAGCAATATGGCTCGTGCCCGTCCGGCTGGAGATGCCGCTTCGTCAAGAGCCATATGGACGAGGTGACGCATGACGACGGCCGAACCGAGCTTGTCCTGCGAGCTGCACCCGCTACCAAAGACGTCCCGGACAAGGACAAGGTCGATGAGAAGAATGGTGACGAGGAGCCTAGCTTCGAGCAGGAGGATCGCAGACATGGTGTGATCAACGTCATCAGTATTTCCGACAAGATTCTGCTGAATCGCAAGCGACTTGACTTCTCCAAAGCCGACAAGTATATAACATGGATGAACCATGAGGCGGAGATCAATTCCGATTTCCACCATCGTCGCAAGACGCAATCCCCCAAGTCAATCGACGATCTTCGCGCCCGTTTCGTCGACCCGCCCTTCAAGCCCTCGGAGAAACGACGCCTCTACTTTGGCCCTGAGACGCCCACGTTGGCGCCTCTCACGACGCAGGGAAACCTGCCTTTCCGCCGGCTCTGCGTCGAGCTGGGCTGCCAACTGACGTATTCGGAGATGGCTATGAGCATGCCGTTGCTTCAGGGCTCCAAGGCGGATTGGACGCTGCTCCGAGCTCACGAATCGGAAATGACGCCGCCTCGATTCGACCCGGGCCGGACTATCGTCTTTGATAACTACGTCAACGCCGACGACGTCAAGTTCGGCGCCCAGATCTCCGGCAACCAGCCGTGGGCGGTGATCAAGGCAGCCGACGCCCTGCAGCGCTTCTGCCCGCGCCTTCGCCTTATAGATCTCAACTGCGGCTGCCCCATCGACATGGTATTCAAGTCTGGCGGCGGCTCGGCCTTGCTCGAGTCGCAAGGCAAGATGGAGCGAATGGTTCGCGGGATGAACGCCATATCGGGCTCCATCCCTATCACAGCCAAGATCCGCACCGGCGTCAAGGGCAACCGGCCCGTGGCGACCCAGGTGCTGGGCAGGCTGGCTTTTGGGGCCCGCGAGCATCGAGAGCGTCTCGGAGCCCCCGGTTGCGCGGCCGTAACGCTTCATGGCCGCAGCCGCGAGCAGCGCTACACCAAGCGAGCCGACTGGTCCTACATCGCCGAGTGCGCCGCCCTCGTCGCCAGCTACAACTCGAAGCGCGGCGCCCTCACCGACACGGCTGCCGCCCCGGACGAGAGCTCGCTGCCCAACAGCGTAGACGGCCGCATGTACTTCATCGGCAACGGCGACTGCTACTCCCACGCCGACTACTTCTCTCACATCGAAAAGGCCCGCGTCGACACCGTCATGATCGGCCGCGGCGCCCTCATCAAGCCCTGGATCTTCGAGGAGATTGAGAAGGGCCAGTACCTCGACAAGTCGTCGACGCAGCGCCTGGCCTACATCGAACGCTTCGTCCGCTACGGTCTCGACACCTGGGGCTCCGACGAGCTCGGCATTGGCTTCACGCGTCGCTTCCTCCTCGAGTGGCTCAGCTTCGCCCATCGCTACCTCCCCATCGGTCTTCTCGAGCATCTGCCGCCCAATATCAACGACAGGCCCCCTGCCTACCGCGGACGCGACGAGCTGGAGACGCTGATGGCCTCGCCCAACTACAAGGACTGGATCAAGATCTCGTACGTCTTTTCTGCGTTCTGCCCCCCCCCCTCTTAAAATTGGATGAAGTGTGAGCTAACATGTGATGACCCGAACACAGCGAGATGTTCCTCGGCCCCGTCCAGTCTGGCTTCCAGTTCCAGCCCAAGCATCGATCCAACGCCTACGAAGCCGAAGGTTGAGCAGGGCGTCACCATCCATCCATCCGTCCTTCATCCTCCGTCACGAATCTCGTCGCGACACACGGATGGGGAGAGGTCGATGGATGGGACAGGAGCTATGGGATTCGTGATAAGATGGCTCATACTGAGTTGACGGGCAGGATTCTGTTCAATGTGTCAAGTGATGAGCTTTACGATGACATGATGCTGCTGGACCATGGCGTGTCGCATTTGCTTGCTACGTACATCGGACAATGGAAAGCAATAAGAAATCAACAAGAACCCCCCCAAAGAATGCGCGTAGAACCAAAGTCCAATAAACCCACGACTTTTCAACGCCTTCTCGCCCACCCGCCCATATGAAAGAAACACATGAACCAACATGACCCCCCCCCCCTCACGAGTAAAAGTGACTCCTCAGCATCCCATCAGCAGTAGCATACTCCTTCTTCCCTTCCTCAGCCGTCGCAACCACCGGCTTCTGCACATCAGCCGCCTGTATCGTCTTGACTTCCGAGCCGGGCCTTCGCAGTAGCTCGAGGTAGGTGCAGGGTAGGTAGCCCTGACGACCATCGCGGGAGCGGCATAGCCACCACTCGCTCGCGTTGCCGCCGGGGTCCTTCTTGGAGAGGACGGCGACGAGGTCTGCTTTCCGGGCTTGGAGTTCGAGACCGCCTTCTGCTGAGGGGAGGAAGTCGTAGAGGAGACGGCAGAATTCGAGCTTGGAAGGGTCGATGGGATCGTGTTGCTGTTGTTGTTGGAGGAGTCGTTTGCGCTCTTCCTCTTCGTGAGAGGCAGCGAGCGAGCGGATCATCTTGGACATGAGGTAGGGGAGGCCGAAGGCGGCGGCGAGGAAGAAGAGGAGGGGTTTGCGGCTTGCGCGGGGGGGCTGCTGGCCTGCTTCCGGGGGGCCGGGGACGCGGCGGCCTTCGAAGCGGGCGAAGGCGGCGGGGGTCAGGGCCGTTGCGTCGGCGGGGGGGGGACGGCCGGTGAGCTTGGCTATGAGGGTGCGGATCCAGCGCATGAGGGTGAAGATGCCGAGGATGGAGCCGAGGGTGTCGCGGAGGTTGCCGAATTGTTCTGCTACTGAGACCATGGCTTTTGAGAGAAGGGGGTCGGTTAGTAGATGTTGACGGGGGAGGATGGCCGGTTGAGAGAAGAGAGAACTCACCGAAGAAGCTGGAGTGGGTGGCCATGTAGGTGCTCTCAAGCATCTGCGCAAAGCCCGCAAACGCAGTGACGATACCCTCCAGCATCTGGAAAGTAGCCGCCGTCCCGTTATTAAACCGGTTCGTCAGGCTATTCGGATCGTTCTGCCCGCCCGGCATCCCGCCCATGCCGCCGTACATGCCACCGCCATACATGCCGCCTCCGTAGCCGCCGTAGCCGCCATACATGCCACCGCCGTAGCCCCCGAAGCGCGAGTAAGGGCTGGAGTAGGGCGACGAGTAGGCGCCCCCGTAGCCTCCGTACGGCGATGCCCCGACGCCGACGCCGACGCCGGCTCCCATCCGGCTGTAGGCCGCCGCGTTTTGATTGACGGATGAGGCGAGAGATGAGGGCCTCTCCGGCAGAGGCGGCGCCGTGTCAGACGTAGACGAAGCCGCCGCCGTCGCAGAAGTCGAAGTCGAGGCGGGCGAGAAGGCAACAGCTGCAGTAAAAATCAGTCTCGGGACGAGGGAGTTGTAACCGACGGGGCAAAACGCACTCGAAGCCGCGCCGGCGCCAGGCCTCTCCCATGGCTTGGGCGGCGAGGCCATGGCTGCGTGTCTTCTTTGTTTCTCTTCCTCGTCGTTGCTCAGCGGTGGTGTTTGGGCGGTTGGGGAACTGGGCTTCGGTTGGTATCGGCGGGAGGCGAGATTGATGGAGAGGACGAGGCGCGAGTCGTCGAGGGATGACGGTGCGTCGGCCGTTGACGGATAGACCCTACCGACTACAGTGCTCCGGAGCTTTGCGAGAGATTTTCACACTGTATTTGATGTATAGGCCACGTTAAGACGGGTGAGAGATACTTCGAGACTACGGTAAACGACCACCACCCGCCACCTCGGATGCATCCACTGAAGATCCACCCGCCACTGAGAGCATCCACTGAGAGCATCCCCCAGAACATCCAGGTCCACGGACCCACTTGCCCTCGCCGACCCTCCAGCCAGCCTCGGTCGCACATGTCGACATTACTAAGCAAAGCGACACTCTCGTCGACTGACAACGACTACCTACCACCTCAAGCCGACGTCAAGAAAGAGGCATCATCACGCTGATGCTCGTGGACCCCATCCGGCCTTGTACCAAAACGCCTTCCGATGCCTGCCCCACGGCTTCTCCGTTTTTGACCCTCGTTTCTCATACCGGCTTCGAGTCTATCGACTTCGACTCCACCAGCGTCGGCGCTACCCTTCTCCTCTTGGGCTCTTTTGTTTCCTCCTTCTCGCTCTCGCTCGCCTCCCTCTTGACGCCCGTCGTGCTGCGAGGCGTCTCCGGCGGTGTCGTCATCGGCACCCCTCCGACCTTGCCGACCGTCTTGCCCCCGCCGGCCGCCGTGAGTCCAGGCACGCTGCCGGCGATGAGCGGCGGATTGCTCACGATACCACCGGGCACGAGCGACGACTGCGTTGCTATCGAAGACGCCGAATTAGATCGCGTCGGCGACGACGGCCGCTGCGCAACGGCTGCCACCGAGGCTGGCGGCGAAGGTGCCGTAAACGAGCCCACCGAACTGCGGTGCTGATGATGATGTGGGTGGTGATGCTGATGATGATGCTGGTGATGATGATGCGCGCCATTAGGAAACGGTGACGATGGTGCAAAGTTTGTCGTCGGTGTATTGTGGTTCGACGCCGAGACCGCCCCGGCCTGAGTCTTGACCGGTCCGACCTCTCCCTTGTAGACTTCGCCCAGCTCGCCCGAGCTGAATGAGAGAGTAGAGCAGAAGCCGTCGGAAGATGTGATGATCAAAGTGAGACCGTCATTCGACCTGGCCCCAGCTTTAGCTTCTCGACAACTGATAGGGGTAGCCAACGACCTTACCATGCGAGATCGGTGAATGTAGCGCAGTGCAAGTTGCTGACGATGCATATCGCCGTCTTTTGCTGCGTATCGTAGAGGAGGACGGCGTCTTGCGTAGCCACGGCATACACCATCCTGTACGGCAGCGCAAAAGCCGATCTCGGCCCGGACATGGAGGCGTCTCCGGCGGCGTTGATCAACCTGGCCGGCGAATCCATAGCAGCGCTGCCCGGCGGCGGAGGAGGATCCATCATCGAGGGCGTCGATGACGGTTTTGATACGGGATCAGGAAGCGGCCCCAGAGGCTCTTCGGCCGACGACGTGTCCATGGTGATGTGCTTTGTCGACGGCGACGACTGGCGAAGCGTATACAGCGTGGGGGAGCACTTGATGACGACCGATGGCTTCTTGTGGCCCGGCAGATGGGCAATGGGAGGCTTATTGATGCCGCCCCGCGAGTAGATGTAGACGGTGTTGATGATCTCGTACGTCGGCTTCGCGTCCTTGTCTGCCTGAACCTGAGTCTGATACTGCCCCGAAGGCGTCAGGAGAAGGCTGCCGTCCGGAGTAAAAGTGAGGCGGCGAAAAAAGGATGTCAGTGTCTCATTGGCATAGAGGCTAGCGTTCTTGACGGCCGTCGAATGGGGCTTGGGCGACGCCTCCATCGGCATGACGGCGGGGAGAGGCATTGAGGGTGCGGGCGAAACGGAACGGCGTGAGGAGAAGGAGGACCGTCGACTGTGGCTGACGACGCTAGGCGGGTTCATAGGGACGGCAAACGACGTCGGAGTCCCTGGCGCCGAAGCTGTCGGAGAGCCGGCCGACGTGTTGGAGTCAATGATGGACAGCTGGGTACGATGACCGAAGTCGGGCGGCGCAGGACTGCTCGACGAGATGCGACGCGGAGGCATGTCCGCCTTGATGTGGCTGACCAATCTCGACGGCTTATCGTCGTGGCTGAGCGTGTAATGGCCATCCTTTGTCCTCAGCGAGTAGATGTGAACGGACCGGTCCGACGACTGGGTGGCGATGTACTCGTTAAGGGGATCCCAGGCGACGCCTTGAACGTAGTGGCTGTGTTCGGCGATTTGTCGAACCAGCGTGCCTAGTGAGCAATGTCAGTCGAAGGACGCCCTGGAAGCTGGACGGCGTGCGGCGGCGGCGGGCTGCTGACCAGTATTGGCGTTGTATATCCGAGCGATGTTGTCCATGCTGCCTATGATGAAATGAGCAGCGTCTGGAGACCAGGCCAGGTCGTAAATCTCGGCACCGCTGGAGCGGCACATGTGTTTGGCTCGCCACGACTCCTTGTCATCGTGGGATTCGGAGCCGAGGGCAGACGAGGGCAGGTCGGTGGGCACCCAGAGAATGACGTTGCCGTCGTCACCGGCGGAGGCGAGCGTTTCGCCTGTGGGTTGGCAATCAGGGAGCAGGGATCAGCCAGGCAGAAAACCACTGGAATCTCCGAGATGACTTACCCTTGGGTGCCCATCGAACAACGTTGACGGCCTGGTTATGCTTGGTTAGGGTAGAGAGGTACTCGACCTTGCGGTCTAGTCCATCCGAGTCGAGCTTCCAGATGCGGATGTGGTTGTCGCCGCCGGCGGTAGCGAGACGGCCCTTGCCCGAGGGCTCGAAATGAGCCGAATAGATGGGGGCGTTTTGGTCGTGCCAATTGATGATGATGGGCGTGGCCTTCATCGTGACCAATGGCGTTGCGTGTGCTGCATATGGGGATGAAGTCGAGGCGAGAGCAGGGCGAAAGGAGAAGGAGAAGGAGCTGGTTTAGTAGGCGGTGACGAGTGACGACGATGATTCGGGAACGAGGACGAGCGGTTGAGAGGAATAGAGGAGCGGGAGGGAGAGTAGAAGTGGTGGTTTATGGACTGCGGTCGGTGGCCTGCGGCCAAAACGGCGGGCGAGGAAATGGCGGGCCACTCGCTGCACGAAATTAGCTGAGCACCGATGGCAGTGAGCAGGGCTAGAGCCTGGCAGCAGGTGGTACCTCGTCCTGATGCTCGGGCAGTTGGTGAAGCCGCGTGCAGGGACGAGAGCCCGTCGGACAGAGTACCAGTACTTGGGGGAGGGTGAATTGTCGGGGCAACGAGGCAGTAGGGATACCCGACGGCACTGGCACACAATGTTTGTAGGAGGTGGTAGGTAGCAGGAGGGAGGTATTCGTAGAGGTAGGTAGTTTCGTTGTAGGTTGTAGTAGGAGGTAGAGAGAATGGATGGACTCGTTTTGCCGTGGTGGCGGCCCGCGGGTGGAGAGCTGGCTTTTCTGGATTGCGCTCAAAAAGTCAAGTTGGACTGCATTATTTGCAGGAGATATGATGGTGTGTGGTGTGTGGTAGGTGTGTGGTATGTGGTGTGTGTGGTTTGTGTGGTTACTGGTGTGTAATGCAGGCGCAAGGGCCAGCAGAGGGCACGATGATCCGTCGCAAGGGAGACCAACAGCTTCGTCCGCGTCGTTTCGTGCCTTGTTTCTAGCCATCTATTGTGGACGGGACAGGCAGTGGCACCACGTGACATCCAGGGCCGCTTGGAAGAGGAGTGCATGTACTGTGTTCATCTCAGACATGCAGACTGTACGAATACACCTCACGATGACGGTTCCAACGAGGTGATGAGTGAACCACAGGTACAATTCGACGCTACGAGAGCTGCAAGCAGGGTCGAGTCAATCAATGTATGTATGTATGTAGGTAGGTAGGAAAATGTACGAATAAGTGCTCGTCAGATATCCCTCGTTCGGGCCACCCGCGAATAAGGAGGCAAGAAGCGAGCCATCTGACGACGAGAGTTTGTCAACTGGTGCGAGTCCGGGCCATCCGTTGCGGAAGCAGAGCATCGGGGCAAGTGGTGTTAAACCGCGGGCGTTATGCACGCGGCACAGTAGCCGTGCCTCTGCCTTCCCCAGCCGTCAGCGTCCCGTCAAGACAAGTCATGATTGACTCGGAGCCTGTCGGCGAGAGTTGACGAGCGAATGAAACATCGAAAAAGGCAATGACCGACGCGATGGGGCAGGCCGATGAGACGCCCGTGCGCCCTGCAGCCCACGTGACGATGCTGTAGACGGCCCTTGGCGACTGACTGACTCACCGGTCCGTCTCACACCCAGAATCGACGGTTGACGCCGTTTCGGTCGGAACTGCAGCCAACCTCCATCGTCTTGTATGTATTATGACAAGTTATGACACACCAATGAGCAACAGTGTCTTATAGCCCGCTCCGACACAGTACAGACGTGATATAATTTCGGCCGGCACTGATCAAGGTTGGCGGCCAAGGCAATGCAGACACGGCACTCGATTGCACCACCAGCCGAAACACGAACAACAAGAGCATCCAAGGGAACTTAGATTCCATGGCATTGCCAACCGTCGTCGACCTTTATCATTTAATGGCGCCAAAGGTCCTGCACAGTGCCCGCTTCTTACATATTCGTAGGTACCTACAGGTATGATGAGCCCTGCTAGTAGCCGGAGCTTACAGCCTAGCTCAGTGACCGCCTGCCAGGCCTCGTTCCCCGGATGACTCCCTCCTGCACGGCTGACTCCTTTTAAAATTCTGCCCACTCTGGAGATGGCTGAGAGGCTGCACGCAACTTATAGCTTCGTCCCTGGCCGAAGTTTCCAACGGCTACTGGACCCGGTATAGACGAGATACGACGCGATTCGACCACGTCCACGAATCCGACCTCACTTCCGGTCCTTCACCATGGACGGAACGGGCTCTATCCTGGCGTCCGCCGTCACTTCGCTGGTCTTGAGCGGCCTCGCAACCCTCCCAGCCGTGCACGCCCTCGGGGGTCAGATCCGACATCGCTCTCCAAAGGATCACTTCTATCGGGACGAGGATGGCAGCAGCACCCCCGAAACAGTCGCTGCCTTCTCCAACAAGGCCTCCAAGACGATCGTCCTGGTTCTGTCTGCCCTGGCCCTGGCCTCCAGTGTCGCTGCAGCTGCGCTGAATACTGTCGACTCGAGTCGCTCCGGACTCGTGCTCGAGAGCTGGCTGGTTACCGGCTCCTGGGTAAGTCGGGCCGTCCAGCCGCCAAGTATTGGGCTTTCTTTTGTTCGGCGACGCTCTGACGTCCTGTAGGCCGTCGTTTTACTACAAGCAATCCTGCTGGCGGCTCATCGCTCGCCGGTCCAAGTACACAACCTTGGTCTTTGGGCCTTCTTCTCCTGTCTCGTTACCCTCGCGGCCACCTTCGTTCAGGTCGTTGACGCCGGTCGACATGTGCGGGTCTTTGACGACACAGCATCTATCCTGCGTCTTGTCAGCGGCTGCCTCGGCTTCGGCCTCCTCTTAGCATGCCTGTCTATACCACGTCGTCCGCGCGTCTTTTACAAGGGTAAGCCTGTGGACGACGAGTGGACCGTCTCAGCAATCAACAGGCTCACTTGGACCTGGGCCGGTGCGCTCCTCAAGACGGCCCGTGGCAAGGGTGACCTTGACGCGCGAGATATTCCCCAGCCGGACCATCAGATCCGAGCCCAGAATCTTGTCGCCACTTGGCCCGATACGGGCCTCCAAGGAAAATTGCTACGATCCATCGTTCGTGCTTACGGTTGGCGGCTCGTTCTGCAATGGACCATATCCATCGGACGATGTCTGCTGGGAGTAATGCCCTTCTGGGCCATGCTGCGACTCGTCCAGAGCCTTGAAAGAAAGACGTCTGGCGAATTCTCGGCCGAGGAGCTTTGGCTCGTTCTCTTCATGGGCGTCTGCACAATGGGCGAACAGGTGAGATCCGTCGAGCTGCATAGAGCATCGCACCATAATCTGACACGACAAACGCAGTGGATCGACGGCTGGGTCGTCTGGTACGCCATCACCCGGCTCTGCATTCCCGCTCGCGGCCAGCTCTCAGCACTCGTCTTCGAAAAGTCTCTGCGGCGGAAGAATGTCCGGGCAGCCGGAAAGACGGACGACGAAGCTGCCGATGACAAGGATGGCGACGACAAGTCCGAAGGCTCCGACTCGACTCAAGAGTCCTCCGTCACCAAGTCCCGTCAGGCCATTGTGAATCTTGTCGGCGTCGACTCCAAGCACATTTCTGATTTTCTCATGATCCAGTTCTACATCATCAACAGCGTCGGCAAGCTCATCATCTACTCGGCCTTTCTCGTCCAGCTTATAGGATGGCTACCCTATGGAGCTGGAATCCTTGCCTGGGCCCTCGTTCTGCCCGTCAATACCTGGGTCTCCAAGCTCTACATTGACGCTGAAGATAGTCTTATGAAGACGAGAGACGGCAAGCTGGCCGTCGTCAACGAGGCCTTGCTCGGCATGCGCCAAATCAAGTTTTCAGCACTGGAGAGCCAGTGGGAAAGCAAGATTCTCAAGATGCGAACGACGGAGCTGGGCAAGATCAGGCGAGTCTTTGCCGCCGATACGATTCTCTTCTTCTGCTGGGTGGCCAGTCCCATCCTCCTGGCCGCTGCCTCGTTGGCCGTCTACGCTTCCGTTCATGGCATCCTCTCTCCGTCGGTCGCCTTTGTCAGTGTTGGCATCTTCAAGAGCCTCGAGGTCTCGCTTTCGGCCCTTCCTGAACTCCTGGCCAGCGGACTGGATACGCTCGTTTCCATCCGCCGGATCGAGACGTACCTGAGTGGCCCAGAGATACAGCAGACGCTGTCCGAGGGCGTCGACGTCGCCCTTGACAATGCCACCATCGCCTGGCCCGTGGATGCCCCGGTGGCGGATGAGGATCGGTTCGTCCTGCGCGACGTCAACCTCACTTTTCCCGCGGGCGAGCTGTCCGTCATCTCCGGCAAGACGGGCTCGGGCAAGAGCCTGCTTCTTAACGCCCTCATAGGAGAAGCTGACCTCTTGGGGGGTACCATTTATATGCCCCGGACGACGCCGCCTCTCCAGAGAAATGACGGCAAGGCTCATCCCGGCAACTGGATTCTGGCGGGCTCGGTTGCCTACGTCGGCCAGTCGCCCTGGCTGGAGAGCGCGTCGTTCCGAGATAACATTCTATTCGGGCTGCCTCTTCTGCAGGATCGATACGACAAGGTTCTCGAAGCCTGTGCTCTTAAACGAGACCTCGAGATCTTGACGGACGGCGATCAGACGGAGCTGGGTGCCAACGGGGTCAACCTCAGCGGCGGGCAGAAGTGGCGCGTCACCCTGGCGCGGGCCATCTATTCGCGGGCTGAGATCCTGATCATGGATGACATCTTCAGTGCCGTCGACGCCCACGTGGGCCGTCAAATCTTTGAGCAGTGCATCGCGGGTGACGTCTGCCGCGGTAGAACGCGGATCCTCGTGACCCATCACGTCACGCTCGTCCAGTCTCATACCAAGTATCTTGTCGAGCTCGGAGACGGCACCGTCTCGCATCACGGCCTGCTGTCCGAGCTGGCCGAGGACACTCTACAGAAGATCAAGAGCCACGAGCAGACGGAGACGGAGACGGGGGGCAAGAGGCGGGTCAGGAGAACGTCGGGCATCGTCCAGCCCGGGCCAGCTTCAGCCTCGGATCCCGCCTCGGGCGAGACCAGCATGGACATTCCGCCTGCAGTTCCGCCCAAAGCCGGCAAGCAGTTCATCGTCGACGAGGCCCGCGAGAAGGGCATGGTAAAGAAACACGTGTACGCGACGTACATGCGAAGCAGCGGCGGCAGCTTCTTCTGGATCGTCTGCGCACTGATCTATGCCGCCTTCGAGGCCGGCAATCTTGGTAAGACAAATATCGGGCGGGACTCGCAGGGAGCTGTGCTGATAGCTGTAACTCCATGTCAGGCCGAAACTGGTGGCTTCAGAAGTGGACCAACGAGACTCAGACAAAGGGTGCTGCTGCTCATCAGCACGGCATGGCGTATGGCCTGTCGTTGCAACACAGCACGCAGCACGCCCCCTGGTACAAGGGGATCGTCGCCCAAGACGAACCCAAGTCCCTGTCCTTTTACCTGGGTGTCTACGTAGCTCTGGCCACGGCCAGCGGCATAGTCGGCACCCTGCGCTTCTTGTGGTCGTTTGTCATGAGCATCAAAGCCAGCAAGGCCTTGTTTGAGAGGATTCTGTACACGGTTCTGCGGACCAAGCTCCGCTGGATCGACACAGTTCCAGTCGGCCGTATCCTTAACCGGCTGACGGCCGACTTTGACATCATCGACAACAAGTTGACTGTCGACTTTGGCTTCCTGTTCTGGCGGCTGCTGGGCCTTCTGGGCATCATCGTGGCCGCCATTCTCGTGTCAACGTCGATCCTGCCGCTGGCCGCCATCCTCATACTCATCGCCGGCTTTGTCGGTAAGAGATTCATGGAGGGCGCGCGGCCTGTCAAGCGGCTCGAGAGCAATGCCAAGTCGCCCGTCTTCGAGCTCTTCAACGCTACTCTTGCTGGCGTGTCGCTGCTCAGGGCCTTTCACAAGACAGGCGTCTACGTGGACCGCATGTATGGCCTCCTCGACTCGTGGGACTCGCTGAGCATCCATGTCTGGCTGCTTAACCGCTGGCTGGGCATCCGCATGGCGCTCGTCGGCACCGTCTTTACAACGCTTGTGGGCGTCATCGTCGTCGTCTCCCCCTTGGTGGATGCGGCCATGGCGGGATTTACCCTCTCCTTTGCCCTCGACTTCTCGGGCAATATGCTCATGGCCATCAGGGGTTATGCCACGCTCGAGCTCGACATGAATGCGGCCGAGCGTATCGTCGAATACGCTGAGGTCGAGACCGAGGATCAGGGAGGCGACGATCCGCCGGCAGCCTGGCCGACGTCGGGCCGCGTTGAGGTGCAAGACCTGGTGGCCGCCTATGCCGCCGATCTGCCACCGGTCCTCAAGGGCGTGTCGTTTGAGATTGCCAACAACGAGAGGGTCGGCGTCATCGGACGCACGGGAGCCGGCAAGTCGTCCCTGACTCTGGCCCTCTTTCGCTTCATCGAGGCCCGCTCAGGGAGAGTCCTCATCGACGGGCTGGACATTGCCGACATTAGCCTTAGCAGCCTACGCTCTCGGCTGGCCATTATTCCTCAGGTGAGCTCGCCTCTCTCTCTCTCTCTCTTATTCTTATACTTCTCGGTGACTGACCGCATCTAGGATCCCGTCCTCTTCTCCGGGACCGTCCGCAGCAACCTGGACCCCTTCAACCAGCACACCGACGACGAGCTGCGCGACAGCCTGTCCCGTGTTCATCTGATCGACTCGGAGCCGGGAACACCCGCCGAGCCCGGGTCCGGCTCCGAGTCGGCGCCGCAAAACACCAACATCTTCCGTGACCTCTACAGCGGAATCTCCGAGTCAGGCGGTAACCTCTCTCAGGGCCAGCGCCAGCTCCTCTGCATCGCCCGCGCCATCGTGTCGCGGCCCAAGATCATGGTTCTCGACGAAGCAACATCGGCCGTCGACATGGCCACCGACGCCCTGATTCAGCGCAGCATCCGTGAGCAGTTTGGCGACAGCACTCTCATCGTCATTGCCCATCGGCTCAGCACCATTGCCGACTTTGATCGCATCCTCGTCCTCGACGATGGACGCGTCGAGGAGTTTGGATCTCCGAAGGAGCTCTGGCATCGGCCTGGTAGCCTGTTCCGCGCCATGTGCGATCATAGCGGCGAGAAGGAGAGGCTGGTCGACGTCATTACCGGTCGAGGCTCGTGATTCTATCGTTGCAAAGGGTGGAGGGGGGTAAATAAAAGGGGTGATGGGTTCGTGATTTGGTGGATATTTGGTTCGTACGGCCACACTTACAAGCATGGATGTGTGAATCTTGGAAAAGCAGAAAAGGAGAGGGTATATACGACGTTCTGATGACGGCTCAAGGAGGAAAAGTGTCTCCTAGAAGTAATTTCCCGCAGTACAAATTTCAGGGACAAGAAATAAGAAATCTATATTGTCCTAATAAACAACGTGCTAGGAGAAGAGATGGTCGTAGCAAAGAAAACACGAAACAAAAGAAGAGTCCGCTTCGTTATTCAAGAGCGGTAACAGCCCTCTTAAACCGACGACTCAACTCAACAACAGGCCGTAAATGACGCTCACAGACGACAACGACTCCATCCCCCCCCTCACCCATCTCGCTCCTAGCCATGGCCCGCGCACAGAGCAGCACATTACGCACCTCCCGCCCACTATCCACGAAGCCCGCTCCCAGCTGACGTACAAAAGCCCTCGCCTCCGGGGTGAAGAGCAGACAGCCGCGGTCTTCGCCGACGAGGCCATCGCAGACGGCGTTCCAGACCTGGCGGCGGCGAGCAGCGTCGTCGGCTATGTCTCGGAAGGGGAGGGCGAGGTGGATGCGGCTGAGGGCGGTGCGGTCGAGGGAGCGGATGTGGCTGGTGGTGGTGGTGAGGAGGACGGGGCCTGGGTGGGATTCCAGGGCGGTGAGGAGGAGGGAGGGGAGGGGGTCGCGATGGGGGTGGAGGTAGAGGTGTGCTTCTGGGAGGAGGAGGATTGCGCTGTAG